>CAUYLG010037074.1:0-132548 GCA_963573385.1 Cacajao melanocephalus | reverse complement strand
CGATCCCCTGTAGGAGGAGAGGCATTCTGATTTCGGGTGTTCTCAGCCTTTTTGCACTGGTTTCTTCCCATTTTTGTGGATTTATCCACCTGTCGTCTTTGTAATTGCCGACTTTCAGATTGGGTCTGAGTGGATGTCCGGCTTATTGGTGATGAAGTTTCTTCTGTTTCTTAGTTTTCCTTCAGTGGACACCCTTTTTGCTTACTGTGAAACTCTCAGTCCTCAGCGCTTCCAATTGCTATTCTCCTTGTGGGGATGGGACCAGCTGAGCCCGACTCAAAGGGCACCCATCCCATATACTCTGCACTGAGAAGCGCCGCACTGCGCTGGGGCGCCGGCAAAACAGCTGCGCCAGCCAAAAAAGTTGCCCTGGCGACCCGTGTGGCTCCTCTGCTGGGTAGCTCCCAGTTTGTGGGCGACAGAAATTTGTCTGAAATTGTGGCGTCCACTCGCCCTCTGTGCTTTTACTGGGAGCTACAATCCTGAGCTGTTGCTAATCGGCCATCTTGGATCTCTCTCCCTATTGTATATACATTTTTAAGGGTGTTGAACAAAATCATGCATCTTTATAAAAGAGCATAGAAGTAAACTTTTTGATGAAAAAAAATATATACATATATACACTGTGGTGGACAGGCATTATTTCATTAGTGAGAGTTATGAAGACGATTGTCCATTTTACTTTCACAGTCTAGGGAAATTGGGCACTGGCCTTGCCATTGTGTTCCACAATTCCTGTTAAGTACAATAGGAAGGGTCGGCTTCATGAGTAAGCAGGAAGGCAGAGCTCTGTACTGTATAAGGGCCTTGCAGTGTTTTTGTCACACTTCCTGGAGCTACATTTACAGGTCTAATAATTTTGGGTTTTGAATTTCTTTTAAGTGCTCCCAATTCAAATGCCAGTAACAGTGGGAATTCATATCACATGACTCTGGAGTGGGGAGTGCCTCATTTAGCCATGTACAAAGATGTACAGAAAGAAGATATAGTCTCTTTCTGGTAGGCAGTTAAAGTCAATGGGGGATGTAGAAGGGGAAAATGGAGAAAAATCAAGTAGGATCACAGAAGAGGGGTGACGCATGCCCTATAATTATTGTAGAGTTCTGCCTTTTGCCCCACTTCCCCATAGGCCCAGTGGCAGTATGGCAGAGATTGAAGCTCTCAGAAGACCATATTTATTACTAAGTTTTTAGCTGTGTTCAGGTGTGGGCGCTGGTGTGGGGCCATGAGTTCATATAATAAACAAGTTTCTACAAAGAAATATTTAATATGAAGAACTTGGTGACTCATCAAGAAGCAGAATTAGTTTCTTTTTAATAAAATGTCAAATGCAGGTGAAATTACCAAAGATGGAATGTTGTAAGAATCTAAAACTTTTTCAAAATCAAACTTTAATAAAATAGAATCTCAATAATGAATAAGAACTTCACTTTAGAAGCGATTCAACAAAGAGACATCAGGAAAGATTGATAATATACCTTTCCTGGCAGTCATAGTCTTGGAATTCTACTTTATATAATTATACTATATTGGAGAAAAATGAAGAAAATAAGTAACTGTAATATGAGATCTTTTGACCTCTGTTCTAATTTAATTGATTCTTACTGGCAGAAATGCATCCTAGTGTCTATATTATTGTAATGGAACCACCACTTAATATTTGCATGTTTATTTGGAATTTTAGCATTAGTTTATTCATTTCTCCACAGGAAAATTTTATTTATAAAATATGAATATGATACATCAAAATAAAAAACAAGGATCTGATCTTACACACGCACACATGTGTGGACATACATACCATATCTGTATTTATACACATATATATCTACATACATGCATGCACACACACAATCAGGGAGCTTAAGCTTGAGGGGAGATTGGGCATGTGAATCCCGTAAACAACGCCTTACCCCCAAGATAATTCCTTGAGTGAGTTGAATGTATAGAGACATTTTTTCATTTCACTGAAGGAGGAGGAAGGATTCTGATGCAAGGGCAACTGGGTCAGAGAAAAGAAATGGAGGAGAAAAGAATATTGGAGAAATAACATGGTGGCTTCATATTGAGTTAGCTAAGTGGGAACCGTGTTTTCCAGAATTCCTTTCCTGTATGGTTCAGAGTTAGAGTTGGACACAAGAGACGTTTGAGAGAGATATGGAAGTTGGTGGTAAAGCAGTGGCCATTACATTCTAAAAGTTGGTGTAAGACAACAGGTGCCGTTGTTCATATATTTTGGGGGCCATCTGCTAGTCCACCTTGGAGCATCAGCAGAGCCTGTGGTTCTTCTGGCTTTTCACGGGATGCTCCTTCAGCTTCTCCAAGTCCTAGCTCAAGTGCCTGTGCATATCAGGGATGAAGGATGCCAACTTCTCCTGCAGACCACCAATGCCATCAAGGTTATGTAATATTGGGGTTCAGGGTGCCCTCAGCTCCCCTGAGAAGATGTTTCTCCAGGTTCTTGGTCTCCTGCCCTGTCAATAATGAGAGCAGGGACCACCGCAGAGTGTGCAGTAAATGCCGGACTCAAAAGTGTTTGTAGAAAGTGATTTATTTAAATAGATAGTGAAACAAGAGAAGGACAGAGAAAGAAACAGTTAACTCTCACACTGAGTGAGAGAATTCAGAAAGATGGAATCCAGGAGAGGAAAGCAGCTTCCACACTGAGGGGAAGGGAACAGAGAGAGATGGAGATTAGGAGGGGGAAGACAGGCTTCCACGAGAGAGTGTGGAAGGGGACTCCAGAGGGGAAATTCAGGAGAGAGAAAGATGGCTTCCATGAAGGGAGTGTTCATGGAAGGGGACCCAATCATGGAGTCTGAAGGGGTGTGGAAGCAGGAGACTTTTAACCCGGGAGGAACACCCACCTTCTCCAAGACCTCTGGCCAATGAAAGGAGTTCCTTAGAAATTCCGCTAAAGTGACTGACTCTTAGTTTCTTCCCACACCCGTGAAATTTAAACATAAACCATCAGATCTCCTGGATGGAGAGAGAGGGGAAGGGGGCATGGTGCTGGGAAATTCTTGCCCTTAAAATGAGGTCCCTTTGTGGACCTGGAAAGAGAACACCTTCTCTCAGTTAGAGACAGTGGCAGACACAGAGCTCAGTTTGTACTTGTGTATTTTTGTGGGTTCTAGTTTGTCACAACTCTTTTACATTTAAAGTTCACCTTTTCTTCCCAATTGCCAGCCAGGCCCACCCATACAACTTCAGGCCCAACACCAGATGTGGAATCAACTGTGTTAATGTGCCTAAGAAGGCAACACTTTGGGTGATCAAATAGCTGCCAGCACAGAACACTTAGCAAAAAAAAATAAGCAATATGATGGAATTTCACTGGTTGCTTTTAAATGCACTGGAGAACTAGTAGAAAGAAAATTTGTGAATTAAAGCTTTTAAATCCCCGGCTCCATGTGAATAAAGGAACAGAACACTTCCATGACTTCCTTAAAAGAAAATTTTAGTGTGTACAGGAATGATGTATGTGTCTGTTGTGTATATGTCTTTTACCTATGTTACTGAGTTTTCTAAAAATCAAATTCAAAGTCTAATTTAAAGGTTGTTCTATAATGCAAATTAAATTCCTAAACATGAAAGCTCTTTTATATAGAAGTTAGAACATTGTTTGGGAAGGAATGGGATCCTGAAAACTGGGGTAAAGACATCTGTAGATTCCAAGGACGCTGAAGACCTTGAACCCATATATTCCATCAAGTCAGTTTGTTAGTAGAAGCAGCCCTTCCTTTGTCTGAAGAAAGTAGTTTCCTTTTTTTTTGTTTTTTGTTTTTTGTTTTTTTTTTGAGATGGAGTCTCACGCTATTGCCCAGGCTGGAGGACAGTGGCACAATCTTGGCTAACTGCAACCTCTGCCTCTTGGGTTTAAGCAATTCTTATACCTCAGCCTCCTGAGTAGCTGGGATTACAGGTGCCAGCCACCATGCCCAGCTGATTTTTATTTTTTTTGTAGAGACGGGATTTCATCATGGGGTTTCACCATGTTGGCCAGGCTGGCCTCGAACTGCTGACCTCAAGTAATCCACCTGCCTCAGCCTTTCAAAGTGCTGGAATTCCAGGCGTGAGACACCATGCCAGTCCTCTTCTTTCTTTTTTTTTAAAAAAATTATTTTTATACCTTTAGTTGGTACAAGTGCCAGATTCTTATATGCATATATTGCATAGCAGTGAACTCTGGGCTTTTAGTGTACTAATCACCCGAATAGTGAACATTGTACCCAATAGATAGTTTTTCAGCCCTCACCCCCTCCAACCTTTTGTAGTTACCAGTGTCTATTACTCCACTCTCTATGTCCATGTGTATCCATTGTTTAGCTTCCACTTGTGGTATTTGATTTTCTGTTTCTGAGTTATTTCACCAAGTCTCCTCTTTCTTGAAATGCTTGTAACAGCCTTCCCTGAGAGAGTTGCCTTGTAGGAGACTGCTGATCCTCCTCAAGATCTCTCCTTGACGTCTGTTATTGCTTCTACCTAGTTTCAAGTTTCAGAAGACCCCAGGAGTGAGGCATGGCGATTGAACCATGAGCGGTTAAACACACATCAAAAGAATTGTAGGCTGGGAGTGATAGCTCACGCCTGTAATCTCAGTACTTTGGAAGGCCAAGGCAGGAAGATCACTTGAGATCAGGAGTTCAAGACCAGCCTGCAACATGGTGAAACCCCGTCTCTACTAAAAATATAAAAATTAGCCGAGCATGGTGGCAGGCACCTGTAATCCAAGCTACTCAGGAGGCTGAGGTTGGAGAATCACTTAAACCCAGGAGGCAGAAGTTGCAGTGAGCTGAGAACGGGCCACTGCACTCCAGCCTGGGCAGCAGAGTAAGACTCTATCTAAAATAAATAAATAAATAAATAAAATTGCAAAATGTTGCCAATTTGTAATGATGATGGAAATCTGGAGAATATATAACAAAATACCTCCTCAGGAATTAGGTCAGACTGATTTCATTCATGTTGAGGCACTGAGCAGAGATTTGGATACAATGAGTTAATCTGAGCAGCTGAGAGTGACTCTAACAAGTTTTAAAAAAATTATAATTAGTTCACTGAAACCTGAACCCAAGATGCCCTACAATAAATGAAGTTAAAATATCAGAACTTTTGTGGAATACTGAAGAGAAAGTTATTCAAAGGCTTAGAAAAATTGGAATGCTAGAGTGAATTTATCGTGTAAGACATACTTACCCATCCCCTAATTATGTTCAGACAGTCCAGAGGACACTGACTTTACCAAGGTTGTGAGAAATCCTTTCATGAAGAACCCCTCAGCATCACTATGGAAGAGCTCCATGGTGTCTATTCTCTATAGGCCAAAAATGACATTGGTAACTGCTGCCATCAGAATGAGCTCCCTTGTTCAATGGGACAATGGGGTTCTAGGGTGGCAGGGACTAAGTGTGGCATTTACATCAGCAGAGGCAATCGAGATATTGTTACTATAAAGCACAAAGGAGCCAAAATAATTACCAGAATAGTCTGATTTTTCAGATATATTTGGACTTCGCTAATTGATCATGGAGTCCTTAAAACTAAAATAAATGGTATTCTTCCTCACTTTCCCACAAACTGCTATGGTCCTTTGACTTAAAATTGACCCTCTGAGGGCTTACTGCTGTTAACAGCTTCACTATGTCCGGAAAATGGTGTGTGTGTTGTATGTATATGCATACGTATCTCTTGTGGCTGTGTTGCTGAGTTTTTGAAAATGAAACTCAAAGTTTAATTATAGATTGTTTTATAATGCAAATTGAAATCTTAAGTGTGAAGGTTTTTCATGAACCTTCATGGAAACGACAGAGCAGGGCTATTGCTCACCTAGGACACTATGATAGCAAGGAAAGGCCTAAGGGACCTCTTAATGGGCAGGAGACCCTTGGAATCTTGTCAAACTTTTATCATTATAGTGAATACAAAGGCCCTGATAGTGATGCCTTTTGTCTTTGATGTTGAGCATGGTTCCTTTATTGAGTATATTTGTGCCCCACAATAATTCCTTCCTCCTCCTGTTTCTAATAATAATCTGAAAGGCTCAAATGCATAGCCAGAAAGTACTTGGTAAGAGAGGAAAATAGATATAGAAGTGAATAAAAATTTACTTTCATGTAATTTATATCAGTTGATTCTAATTTGGACTTTTGAAGAAACTGAGGCTAGATCTGTGTCCTCTCTCACAAGTTTTCCCTGAGAAACAGCATTGCTGTTTCCTCAGCAGTTCCTCACATGGCCTGATAAACAGACCTTTCCCTCGTCTGGCTGGCTCACTAGGAATTTCCCTTGTGAGTGTGTAATGTATTTAATTGTGCCCCACCCCTCCTCAAAATCAGGTGTTGACATCCTAAGCCCCACTACTTCATAATGTGAACTTTTTTTGAATTAAGCATTTTTAAAGAGGTAATCAAGTTAAAGTGAGGTCATCAGGGTAGGCCTTAATCCAATAGGACTGGCGTCTTCATAAAAAGGGGAAATTTGGAGATGGAGACACATGCAGGGAAGATGATGTGAAGAGACATGGGGAAAAGCTGGCTGTCTACAAGCCAAGGAGGAGGCCTGGAGCAGATTCTCCCACACTGGCCTCAAAAAGGCTCAACTCTCACAACACTTTGATTTTGGACTTCCAGCCTCTGGAAAATTGAGAGAAATTTTAAGCCACCGAATCTATGGCACTTGGTTATTGTAGCCCCAGCAAACTAATACAGAGGTTGGCCTCTGTATTGGACCTGACATTACATGCAGTGGTGTATGGAAAGAAAACTAAAATTACGTTTAAAAGGCTTGGTTATTTATATATTTGGTTTTCCACTTTTCAATGACATGACTTTTGCCAAGTCCTCTACCCTTGCAGATGAAGTGTTTCCTCATTTTTGCAATCCTTTGTTCTCAGGAACTGATGACTAGTGTTCTAGTTAGCTCTAATCAAAATGCTCATGGGTGACACTATTAGCCTCCTACCAATTGGGTCACCATACGTCCCAAGGTGAGTAGGACAGTACCTGTTTATGTCTATTATATTGTAGAATTCTTAATAGTGCACCCTTAAAAATTTTAAAAAAAAATTTTTATTTCCATAGGATTTTGGAAAACAGGTGGTATTTAGTTACATGAGTAAGTTCTTTAGTGGTGATTTGTGAGATTTTGGTGCATTCATCTCCCAAGCAGTATACACTGAACCCAGTTTGTAGTCTTTTATCCCTCACCCCCTTCCCACCCTTTACCCCTGATTCTCCAAAGTCCATTGTATCATTCTTATGCCTTTGCATCCTCATATCTTAGCTCCCACTTATGAGTGAGAACATACGATGTTTGGTTTTCCATTCCTAACTTACTTACCTAGACTAATAGTCTCCAATGCCATCTAGATTGCTGTGAATGCCATTAATGCATTCCTTTTTATGGCTTAGTAGTATTCCATTGTATGTATTGCTACCACAGTTTCTTTATCCACTGGTTGATTGATGGGCATTCGAGTTGCTTTTATATTTTTGCAACTATGAATTGTGCTGCTATAAATATGCATGAGCAAGTATCTTTTTTATGTAATGACTTCTTTCACTCTTAGTTGTGTCCCAGTTGGATGATAAATTAGATATATGGTCTCCTTATCCTTTGCCATCTCCCTCATGCCAATTTTGCCCAGGTATTTCTCAGCTTTAGGAGTGGGTCCTGGTTAGTCAGAGGCAATTATGCTAATTTCACTCCTTGTTTGAAATTGGTTCAGCAACACTTACTCAAGTCAATTAGAGTATAGGATTCCTGGACTGTTATTGGTCCAGGAGTAAGTAAATGTCCTAATCTGGCCAAATGAGATTAAAAAGCAGGATTTATAGACCATGACTAAACAGATAGTTGTTTTTCTTTTTTCAATGAATGATATGATATATTGTCCCACTGTTGCTGGTAGTCAGCTTATGAGCTTTACATAAGCACGCTCAGGAATAAAATTGCACACAATGGGCATAGCACAGAGAATTGGAAAGAAACTAGAATCTTCATTGTACTACACCTAAACCAGCCTTAATTCCACATTTCTTGATATGTGAAAAGAGACATTTTCTTATTGCTTCAGTTGATTTGAGTCCAAGATTTTTACTACTTTCAGCTAAATGCATCCTAAATGAGGTAATGTTTATTCATTTTCTGTGGTTACTGGAACGGTTTATCACAACTTGGTGGATTAAAAGAACAAAAATTTATTCTTTAATTGTTCTGGAGTCCAGAAGTCTGAAATCAGTTTCACTGGGCCAAGGTCAAGATGTTACCAGGAATAGCTCCTTCTGGAGGCTCTAGGGGAGATGCATTTTCTTGCATTTTATAGGTTCTGGAGGGCTCCTGCATTTCTTGGCTCAGGACTCCTTCCTTGAATTCCTCTAATCCCTTGCTTCTGTTATCACATCTCAGACTTCTAAAATCTAATATCCACCTCTGCATCTCTCTTATAATGACATTTGTGATTACATTTAAGACTTACCAGATAATACAGGATAATCTTTCCATTTCAGGGTCCTAAATTCAATCACGTTTGCGAAGTCCCTTTTGTCATTTAAAGTAACATATTCATAGTTTCTGAAGATTAGGATATGGATGTCTTTGGTGATCATTTTTCAGTCTACTACACAATGCTTTTGACTTTAATGCAGAATGACAAAAATTCTGCAATGGTAAGATAGCTGACATATGATGTAGACTGGAACTTTTTTCTAATGTCTTAGAATGTGAACTGAGTCTTAAACCTGAGAATGGTAGATAGTAAGTACACATATATTATAAAGAAAGATGGTAAACATATTCATGACCAAATTATTGAGAGATAGCAGAATCTCTCTAGGGACTATTAATCCAATTACCAATTTCTACTTTCTATAAGAACAGGTACTTTAAAGTGTAACTGGAGAGAGAGTAGTTATAATAGGTGTGTCTCTGATATAATTAGGAGTACCAGGGAAACTCTCTCTAA
This sequence comes from Cacajao melanocephalus, assembly GCA_963573385.1. Classification (NCBI taxonomy): domain Eukaryota; kingdom Metazoa; phylum Chordata; class Mammalia; order Primates; family Pitheciidae; genus Cacajao; species Cacajao melanocephalus. The sequence goes on along the minus strand of CAUYLG010037074.1, from coordinate 123,583 downwards.
TCAAGGAAATAGAGATTGGGGTGCCAGCACTCACCTCAAGCCATTTGATGGGTATCCAAGAATATAAGGTTGAGAGTATGGAGATTCCAGGAAAGTAGAAGAGTCTGGAGTTTTATTTTCTGACTGGATGATTATGTAGCTGCAGAAATGTTTAAGCTTGCCTAATCTTCTCACCAGATGAGAGTCTGGTAGGAAAATTTGTAGAGGTCTTGATAAATCCAGTAGATCAGAGACATACTAAACAAACTGATGCCTGCTTGCTGCCTGTTTCTAGTAAGGAGAATTTATTTATTTATTTTAGATAGAGTCTTCCTCTGCCACCCAGGCCAGAGTGCAGTGGTGCAGTCTTGGCTCATTGCAACCTCTGCTTCCTGGGTTCAAGTGATTCTTGTGCCTCAGCCACTCAAGTAGCTGGGATGAAAGGCATCTGCCATCACGCTTAGCTAACTTATGTATTTTTAGTAGAGATGGGTTTCACCATGTTGGCTTGGCTGGTGTCGAACTCCCATACTCAAGTGATCCATCCACCTCTGCCTCTGAAAGTGCTGATGTGAGCCACAGGTGTGAGCCACCACGCCTGGCTCCTAGTACGGAGAAGTCTCACACCATGCACTGGCTGGAACAACCTGCAATGGTGGAACAAGCAGAGGGCAAAGGGGAACCACCAAAGAGGACACAATGTGCCCCATGAGAGAACTAGCATTTAGGCGTCTGCTATGGCAAATCATAATATATCTGTCATATAAGATATCCTCATTTTCCTAATCTCCTCTATCTTTCATCTTGACCTTGGGAAAACTTGCTGCAAAGGTAATGTAGATGGAGAAAGGAAGGTGAGAAACAAACTAACACCACTTCATTATTGCAGCTATCACATACAAACATCAAGTTTCAGTCCTGGGGAGGCTCAGTGAAGATTTGGAAGGAAAGTTAGATCGAAGTTCTAATTTAGTCTGGATTACTTTTTTTAGCATCTGAGAGTGAATTACAGTTACTTAAATGAAATTATTCTTGTCACTGAAAGAGACCAAAAAGGCATGGGATATGCCCGGAATATTAACCTAGAATAGCAAAGGAAGTTTGCAGCAGAGAGTATGAGTCAGAAAGCCTGGAGAGAAAAGTGAAGTTCACTTCTTTTGGTAAACTCCTATATAGGTAAGAATGTGTTAAAAAATAGAGAAGAAAAGAAGTGTGAATGTGGCAGCAATGTAAAGTAGTAAATCCACTACTGAGTATTAATGTATTTTGAAGCTAAGAAAATACCCAATATTAGAACAAACCTTTAGGCCTCTTAAAAACCAAAGCACAACGACAACAAAATAAACCAAACTACAACCTATATGACCAAATGCTATTTTTCATTGAAAATAGAAATATCTTAGTTATTTACTGACAATTTATAGCTTCAACTTTTCCAAAATTGCATTGCCTTTTTCATTTTGGTTATTTTGCAATTAGTCTTCAAATATAGGATGTCATTTCTGATTTAAGATAAGTAAAACATCCTATTCTACACTTTTGTCTTTACCTCAATACATGACTCACATGAAGAGGAGGCACTCATGGAAACAAGAGCAGGAATAATGAAAGAATACTGTATATGGTATTTTTCTGTTCGTTTTATTTAATAGAAATTTTAAAATAAATCTCTCATGTGACAGATTAGGTAACAGTAAGCGTGAAGATCTTTCTTCACAGCTTGCTTTTACTGTGCCATTTCCTTTCATTTCCTATAAATGTGTTTGGTCCACAGACCTCCCATTAGTTTTACAAGGATTCAGCGTCTAAATATACACGAGGACATGAAAATCTGTCCTAGTAAGGGAAAAGCCTCTATTGCCTAATGCAATAGTGCTTCAGGGGAATCCTCCTGAAAGATTAGCCATCAATTCCACTTTCTGCCACCGCCAATGATTAGACAAGGAAATGATGTGGCTTTAAAATGAACCAGCTGCACAGAGGACATTCATTAAACCACCAACTGTAGAAAATAATATAAAAATGTTTTCTTTTTAAATCTAAGTGCGAGGGATCAAAGTGTAGGAGGAGGCTTTGTTGAAATGTCGACATAAAGCAGAGTCAGTCTTTAAATGCTAAAGACTTTACATCTGTTAAAAATATGAATGTGTATGTTAACTCATTCAACTAATAATTTTTGAGTCCCAGCTATTTGCCAGCCACAGTTTTAGATGCTGGGAATACAATAATGAACAAAACATACAAAACATCATGTATTCATGTAGTTTACATTCTAGAGTGCAGAAATAGATAATAAATATAAAATTTATGTATATGTATTGATATGCATTGTATAGATATATGTATATCTATATAGAGTGCAGAAATAGATAATAAATATAATAAAATTTATATGTATTGATATGCATTGTACATATATATGTACATCTATATGTACAAATAGATATATCCATCTCTGTATCTTTATCTATATTCGTATTCATATAGTGATAAGTTCTATAAAGCTCTTATCTCCAAGGAGGTGGAGGAAAGGAAGAGGAAGTCCTTTTAACTAGAGTGGTCTTGGAATTCCTCATTAATTAAGCAACTGAGTAAGTATCTGAAGGAAGTGAGAGAGTTAGAGACATGGTGATTTCTGGTGGATGAGGTTTCCTGGTAGAGGAAGAAACAAGTGCATATTGTGCTTGGTTGACAGAAAAGAAGTCAGAGCTGGGTGCGATGTTGTGTGCTTATAGTCCCAGCTACTCAGGAGGCTGAAGCAGGAGGACTGCTTGAGTTCAGGAGTATGAGGCTAGCCTGGGCAACACAGTGAGACTTCATTTCTAAAAAAAACTAAAATAAAATTTAAAAAAAAGCAAGAAAGAAAAGAAAAAGAAAAGAGGAAAGTGATATGGCTGAGAGAGAGAGAGAGGACAGTGGTGATAGATGAGGACAGAAAGGTCACAGTGATGAAGATGACATAGAACCTCATAGGCCATCGTTAAGGCATGAGACATTTTTTCTGAGAGGGACAAAGCCATTGAGGGGTTTGCATAGAGAGTGATAAGAGCTTGATTATAGTTTTGGAAGGGTCACTCTGGTTTCTGAGTTGAGAATAAATTGCCTAAAGGACAGAAAACTGGCTAGGAGTCCATGGCTTTATAATAATCTGGAGAAAAGATGCTGATGGCTCTGAGCAGGGTGGGATGGCTGGGGTAGTGAGAAATGGATATATTTTGAAGAAAGAGCTAGTGAGATTTGCTTTTGCATTGAACATGGAATATGAGAAAAAGAGAAGATTCAAAAATGGCTCCAAAGATTTTGGTTTGAGGAATTGGCTGGATAGAAGAAGTGTTCTTTACTGAAATGGGGCAGGGAGTGGGAGAGGCAGGTTAAAAGGAAGTTCTGCCTTGAATGTGTTAAGTTTAAGTAGTCTTGTGGACAATCATGTGGTGAATCTAAATAAAATCTAGGAAGTGAGCATGGTTAAAGATTGAATCCTAAGAGACCAGTCAGCCATGCTCCCTTGGAAAACTTCCCTAAAGGTGTTGACCAGTGATTCTCAAAGAGGCATTTATTGGTGTCCTTGATAAGAGGAGTGTTAAGTGAAATGGTGATGGAGAGTGAAAGCTTTGTATTACAGAGGGCTTAAGAAAAAATAAGGATAGGTTGGAGGTAGTTAAGTACAGGAATTTTTTATTTTTTATTTTTTGAGATGGAGTCTTGCTCTGTCACCAGGCTGGAGTGCAATGGGGCAATCTCGGCTCACTGCAACCTCTGCCTCCCAGGTTCAAGCAAGTCTCCTGCGTCAGCCTCCCAAGTAGCTGGGATTACAGATGCATGCCACCACCACCCAGCTAATTTTTCTGTGTATTTTTGGTGGAGACGGGGTTTAACTATGTTGGCCAGGATGGTCTCGATCTTCTGGCCTCGTTATCTACCCACCTTGGCCTCCCAAACTGCTGGGATTACAGGTGTAAGCCACTGCGTCTGGCCGGGAACATTTTAGAGGAGCTTTGCAACAAAGAGGAGCAGATACTTGGGGGATAACTGGAAGGAGATATGAAGTCAAGGAGAGATTTTTTTAAATGTGTTGTAGATGGTAGAAATTATAGCAGTTTTTGTTTGTACACTGATGGGAAAGTCACACTGCAAAGTGGAAAATTAATAATGGAAGACAGATGGGAGAATAACTTAACTGATGTGTTTGTGTAGGCAAGAGACAATGGGATTTAGTGCACAAGACAGACTGCCTTTAGATAGGAGCAGGTACAATCCATCTGAAGTAATTGATGGGAAGGCAGACTATGTGCGTGCTGGTGCTGGTTTGGGAATACATGCAGTGTGGGTACCACTGGAAATTCTTTTGTTATTTTCTCAGTCAAATGGAGATACATTCTTCAGCTGAGAGTGAGGATGGGGGAAAAGATATTGGAGATTAGAGGAGGGAGGAGAATGTGGGAGACAGTTTTTTAAGAGGCTTTAAAAGTTAGTGAACTAGTGAAACGTGGGAGGATAACTGGTCTGCGCTAAGGGCAAATTACTTGCTTACTGTTTCCTAACCTGTCACCTGCAAGTCCTGTTTGTACCATTTCTATTAGATAACTTATAGTGAAGAAAGTCACCATTGTTTTCTGTTTCTCTAGCTTACATTAAGTACCTGGGAACAGGCATGACATAGGCAAAAATATGGCTACTATCACTTTTTCTGAAGTTTGAGATCTTGACAATTAAGCGTGATGAAATGAGAGAGGAATAGGAGAGAAATATAAGAGAGAAGGTATAAGCGAATGAGGGCTACAATAATGGGCTACTGAATTTCAGAAGGGCAAGCAGGGAAGTGGGGACAGGAAGGTGAGGGACAGTACAAGATGTATTTGATTCATGAATTTTAGATCTTGGTGAAATCAGGAATTGTTGGAGTGAGAGCACTAGAGGAAATATAGGCATGATGTTCCAAGAGTGTGATGCTTAGTACTGTCTATGACAAGGTATATAGACTGTAAGTGGGACAGTGGGAGAGAATGGCTGAGCAAAGAAGATATGGTCATTGTAGGAGAGGAGGATGGAGAAACTGAGGGGCATCTATACCATTTTTAGCTTTTTTTCCTTTTCTTACACCAGTACCTGTTGTCTTAATAACTGTGCCTTTATAATAAAACCTGATATTCAGTGGGGGAAATTCTTTCATGCATTTTTCTCTAAGAATGTCTTGGCTAGGCATAGCCTTTACATTTCTATATTTCCGTAGATATTTTTTAGTATTGGTTTGTCAATTTCCACACACACACATACTTAACATTGGAATTTTTATTAGGATTGCATTAAATCTATTAGTAAGGTTTGGTAACTTTATAATATTGAGCCTTTTGTTCATGTTCAGGGTATATTTCCTCATTTATCAAGGTCTTTTTAAATTTTTTTCAATTACATTTTATAGTTTTCTGCATTGAGATCCTCCACACTTTTGCTGGATTTATGATGCTTATGTGTGTGTCATCTGTAGTGAATATCATGGTGGACCACCTAAACCCTCCCCTTGGAGCTGCTACGAGCGTTAGGGGTTAACAGCACTCAGCTGAGTCTCCCTGCAACTTGCAGGCAGCTGAAGAGTCACCTGGCCTAAATCGCACAACCACCCACAACCATCCCCACGTTCCAGAGAGGATTCAATGTAAGAATATAAAAGCCTGTGAGGTCCCCTTGTCCCAATTTGAGGACCTTTGAAGGACTATTCCAACTTCTGAGGCTTCTGTAAGATTGATTGGCTGAGTCCTTGTCACTGCATTGAAATTTAATTTTCCCTTTGCTCAATCCTACTTTCTTCACTCCTCACATGTTGGTTTTGTGAATACTTCTCAGTACGTTGTGGAAATATCTTTCTCAGAATCTGCTTCCTAGAGAATTCAGATAGTTGTGGTATTTTTATAAAATTTGAATTCTTAAAATTGTTTTTTCCTGATTTATGGAAATGTGATTGGGTTTTGTACAATGAGCTTGCATTTATCATAGCTGCTAACTTAATATGTTTTCAAGTTTTTTTTTTTTTTTTTTGAAAGAAAGGATAAGAGAGGAAAGAAAGTGAGAGTGAAAGAAAGAAAAAAAAAAGAATGTACGAGAGAAAGAAAGAGGAAGAAAAAGAGGGAGAGAGAACAGGATTCTTGTTCTACTGCCCAGGCTAGAATGCAGTCTAAAAATGGGTATTAAGTAAAACCTTTCAAACTAAGTGTAGAAATAATTTTTAAAGAGAATGCTGCCAGGCAGTGAACCAACCAACCTTACTGAGGCACTTTAACATTAAAATAGTGTGTTCTTTCCTCAGCAATGTCTATTATGCTGTAAGTACAATGGAAAAAAATACAAGTATACTATGAATCAGAATACGTTCCACCATTGTACACTTATGTATTCTCCAATGATCACATATACAACAATGTGCAAAATTTTGGTGCAGGACTGTCACCTGACTTTCTACTTTTACTAACATAAAATTATCAGCCTAAGTCTATGCTATAATTTTTTTTTAAAACATACTTTTATTTTTAATTAATTTTAGAATAAGAGAAAACTTGTAAAAATAGTGCAAATCCTTTAGCCCACTTCCTCCAATGGTAACATCTTACATAACCATAATGCAATTATCTAGAAGAGAAACTCACCTAAAGACCTCATTTGAATTGTATGCATTTTTCTGTGCCATGTCTTTTTTCTGGGATCATCCCACATTGCATTTAGTGACTTTCCATCAGCCTCCACCAGTCAGTAAGTACCTCAAGTCCTTCCTTTTATTTTGTGACCGTGACTCCTTTGAAGAGTACCAATCAGTTATTTTGTAGAATGTTCCCAAATTCGGTTTGCTATTATTTTTTCATCACTAAAATGAGGTTATGCATTTGGGGAAGTGTACCACAAAAATGTCATACCCTTCTCAGTACAATCCGTTTTCCCTTTGTAGTTGGTAAGTATTTTTGGGAAGGTAATTTGAGACTATGCAAATCCTACGCCTCCTCAAACCTGCACCCATGAATTTCAGTATCCTACAGAAAACCTTGTTTACATTTATTACAGTGCTATTGGCTACCAGTGATTCTCTATTTCCTCTTTTTCTTCCACATTTAGTTACTGGAATTCCATTGTGAGAAGAGCTATCTTTTTTATTTTTTATTTATTAGACTATTTCTATCCATATGGACTCACTGTGGCAGACACACCCTCGAGTGACCACCAACGAGTAACACTTCTGAGTAATCCCCTCCTTCTGACTGAAGAGTGGAACCTGTGATTATATCCAAAGAATGTTAAAAAAGTGATGGGCTGTCACTCCTGCAATTATGTCAGCTGGCAAATGTGAAAGGAGTTTGAAGATATAATTAAATTCCCTAATCAGCTGACTTTGAAATAATCAAATGGGCCTGACATTTAAACCAGGCTCAGACCTTCTAGGAATTAGGCTTCTGTGGTGTGAACTGAGCCTAAGGCAAGAACACGGAAGGCCTCCAGAATCTTAGGACCTCACTCCAACAACTACAAGGAAATGAGGCTGCCACAATCTGATTGAAACTGGGATGGTTCCCCAGTCAAGCCTCCAGATGAGAATGAACGCTGCCCAACAGCTTGACTGCAGCCTTGTCAGGTCCTGAGCAAGGACTCAGCTAAGAGGTGCCTAAACTCTCTGCCAGGGGAACTGAGATAATCAGTGTGCCTTGTCTTAAGCTGCTAAGTTTGTAGTACACCCTACATATCTTTTGGGCTTTGCTTTTTTCACACTGTCCTGGAAAGTACTTCCTATCAGTTTGCAACATTTCCCCATACTATAAACAGTTAAAAAGCCATTCTTAGTCCAGTGACTTGAGATACCATCTTTGTCATTTAATACATTTTCATATGTATTTGGTCTACGTCTGGACTTCCTTTTCTATTCCACTGACCAGCACACACTATTTTTAGTTGTAGTACTTTTATACCATGTTTTAATGTCCAGTAAGAATAGTGTACCTCACCTTTTCTTTTTCAGTGTTTTCTAAGTTTTCTTACACGTTTTTCTGCATGAACTTTAGTATCAACTTGTCCAACCACATAAAATAGCTCACTAATATTTTCACTGTAATTGGATTGAAATCATAAATTAAGGAGAACTCATGACCGTTGAGTTCATCCTATCCAAGAACAAGAGATGTCTTTCATTGGTTTAAGTCTTCTTTAGTTTCTTTCAGGTACCTAGAGGGTTTGCACATTTTATTCCTAAGCATGTAATCTTCCTTGTTGCTACTGTAAATGGCATTCCCTTCACCATTATGTGTCTTTTAACTGTTTATTGTTTGTGTATAGAAAGACTACTGCTTTCTGTATGTTAATTTTATGTCTTAATACTGCATTAAATGAATTCTTTCACTGCTAATTTGTCATTGATTCTCTGGGGTTTTCCAGGCATACTATTATATCATCTATAAATAGACAGTTTTATTTCTCCTATACTCATCCTTATGCCTTTAACTGAGTTATCTTGCCTAACTACATTGGCTAATATCTGTAGTACATTATTGAACAGTAGTGGAGATAGTGATGATCCTTGGTCATTTGTGATCTTAGTGGAAATGCCTCTAGAGCTTCCCTATTCCATAACTGAAACTAAAGCATATACATTTTACCATGTTGAAAGTGTATCTCTCCATTGCTACTTCCTTGAGTGTTTTTATCATAACTGGGTGTTTTGTTAAAGAGGAGATTTCGCCCCATCAGATGTATGTTTATGGTATATATTAATAATACAGTTGTTAATATTGAACCAACTTTGCATTCCTAGAATAAATGCCACTTATGTTATTTTCTTTTTTAAAAAATTTATTTATTATACTTTAAGTTCTAGGGTACATGTGCAGATCGTGAAGGTTTGTTACATAGGTATACAGGTGCCATGGTGGTGGTTTGCTGCATCTATTGCCCCGTCATCTCCATTAGGTATTTCTCCTAATGCTATCCCTCCCCAATTCCCCACCCCTTGCTATTCCTCCCCTAGCCCCCTACCCCCCAGGCCCTGGTTCGTGATGTTCCCCTCCCTGTGTCCATGTGCTCTCGTTGTTCAAAACCCACTTATGAGTGAGAACATGTAGTGTTTGGTTTTCTGTTCTTATGTCAGTTTGCTGAGAATGATGTTTCCAATTTCATCCATGTCCCTGTGAAGGACATGAATTCATCCTTTTTATGGCTGCATAGTATTCCATGGTGTATATGTGCCACATTTTCTTTAGCCAGTCTATCATTGATGGGCATTTGGGTTAGTTCCAAGTCTTTGCTATTGTGAACAGTGCCACAATGAACATACGTGTGCATGTGTCTTTACAACAGAATGATTTATAATCCTTTGGGTATATTTTTTAAGGTACTGTTGGATTCTGTTTGCTAATATTTTCTTCAGCATCTTACACTAGGAGAGGTTTTGGGAGAATTTTTTCTAATTAAAAATAGCTTTTAAGAATAGATCAAGATAATCACCAAACTAAATATTTAAGTAACATAACTCTGGGATTTTAGTATATAACAGAATTGGGGAAAAGTGGTTAATACATGTATTTTGGTAAATTAGCACACATCCAGTAATGTATAATGTACAGTGGATGGACTGAGACATGAATATGTTAGAGCTTAGCATACTTCACAGAACAAGATGGTGGGGCACTCTGCCAAGTTCTAAGTTTTTTACAAGTATTAACACTTCCCACAGTTCTTTTTTTTTTTTTTTTTTTTTGAGACAGAGTCTCGCACTGTCGCCCAGGTTGTAGTGCAGTAGTGCAATCTTGGCTCACTGCAATCTCCGCCTCCTGGGTTCAAGCAATTCTCCTGCCTCAGCCTCCCAAGCAGCTGGGACTACAGGCATGCGCCACCACGCCCAGCTAACTTTTTTTGTATTTTTAGTAGAGACAGGGTTTCACCATGTTGGCCAGGATGGTCTCAGTCTCCTGACCTTGTGATCCACCTGCCTCAGCCTCCCAAAGTGCTGGGATTACAGGCGTGAGCCACTGTGCCCGGCCTACATTCCCCACAGTTCCTAATTTAATTATGTTTATTGTTTGACTCATCTGACTACAATGTACATTCCATACGGACAGAAAATTCCATCTGTTTGGTTCCCTGCTACATTATATTTCTTGAATCAGGCACGTAGTAAGCATTCAATAAGTATTTGTTGAAAAAAAACATGTATGGCTGATTATTCCAGGAACCAAGCTCAGATTAATACATAATTAGATCTTTATATAACTCATCTGTGATCATGCAGTTTTATCTTACTATTCTAGATCAGGATTAGACAAACTTTTTCTGTAAACTGCCAGATAGTAAATATTTCAGTTTTCACAGGCCATATGTTTTCTACTCACCTCAGCTGTTGTAGTTCAAAAGTAGCCACAGCCAATACAAAAACAAAATAGCATAAATAAAACTTTATTTACAAAAACAGGTGGTTGTCTGAATTTGGTCCTTGGGCTGTAGTTTGTGATCCCTGTTCTAAATGATAATATCAGTAAAGAAACATTCAGAAATACTCACTCAAAAAGCCAATAAACATCAAGCAGTATTTAATAACAACACTGACATATCAATCTCACATTCTTCCATATTTAAAGAGGAAGCCTTCATAAAGAAATGTTAGTAACAGAACTTAGTTTATGTTTTCTGTAATCTAGATCAAAGAATGCACTGAGTTCCTTAGTACTCAATGCAGCACAGGTCTGAGACTTAAATGGTAACTACATTTAGCAGGTAAATGTTTAGATAAACTATTACTTGTAGTATTTTCCCAACTCTTTCAGATCAGACCAAAACAAACCAACAAATCAGATCAACTGCTGATTAGATACAAGTGCATAAATTACACTCTACTACTTTTGTGCTGGGATGAAAGAAAATAAACATGAGATGAACAGGATTCCCACATTAATCCTTTATTGAGGCTAAAATTCCCTGGGGATAATTTCTTCCTACATTACTACAGAATGTAACTCTAGAAACTCAGAAAGAACAAGAACACTAACTCTGAACCACAACCAACTCTGACAAACCAACCATTCAACCCTTTTCAAATAATACTGTGTTATTAGGTATAGAAATACTCAGAAATTCCATTTTTCAAAAGTCAGTGGCCAGAGAAAAATTGTTCCTTCCTTTCACATCATTACAGCTAAAAAGCCAACTAACCTAAGATAGATTTAGTTAATCTGAGATGGAATATTGACATGATTAGTCAAGATATCAAATCTGGAGTCTGAATGACAGACACTACTTGATTTCAGTTTTAGTGCCCGAAATCCATCCCATCCTTCCAATTTCCCTATGTTAGCTGACTCTCAGCAAAAGTGAATAAAGGAGGAGCTAAAGAGAGAACACTGTCCAGAATACACATTTATTTGTCTTACAAGTTTGCAGGTAAATTGGAGATGGTTAGCTTGAAAGTACAAAATGAGGTAAAAATAAATAAATAAATAAAAAGTACTCACTATATAGAATGCAATGTCCTAAATGATATTCTTCCATTAGTAATTTGAGAAGATTGGCTTTTTATAATTAACATGAAAAGACATGTTAAATCACGGAAACCTGGACAATTTTGTTGCCCAGTCTTCCTCAATAAGGATCCTTAGGATACACGGGGATCATGAGGTGTTTAGTGGCAAGTACTTGAGTCCTCTTCATAAACTCTGTGACAGTTTCAAGGGTAAGATAGACTATTCTTAGGTTCATGTGAATTAAACTGCTGTGGTTGTTGTTGAATTCTGAGAAGAAATGAGGAATGCTTCCAACCACTTTGAAATAACTCTATCATGATCAAGTTACTCCCCAGGAATGGTGCTACAAAATCGGTATGTATTTCATAGTTTCCAGCAATTAGCAATTGAATTATTCTTCTTCTGGTCAAGAATTCTTGGTGCTATCATTAACTTTAGTGAGAAATATAAAGAACACACTGCAGCAACCAAGCACTGATACACCACTACTCTGATGATGTTCATCTTGTACTTCCCACTGACTAGGCAATTCTGCTGCACCCAAAGCTAAGACACTGGGTTGCTTTATTCTAGTACATCCACATGGAAATCAGCTCTCTTTCAAATCTTTAAAGTGGAATACGGATTTCACCTGCCACCATCTGACTTTATCCATCTTCTGGAGGATATATTTCTTATATTCTGCCAAATCTGCTAGTAATTACACTGTAACGTCTTACTATGGGCTGTATTTAGTTGCTCTTTTAATTTCTGAAACATGAAAAACTGGTCAGGATCTTTTCTTCCACCATGATAAATGACAATATAATTTTGTTAAGAGACAGCATTGGTTGTTGCATGGTAGACTCCACATCTGTGGAAATCACTGTACATCTTATCTAACTTAGTTAGAAACTAGAGTGTGGGCCAGGCATGGTGGCTCACGCCTGTAATCCCAGCACTACGGGAGGCCATGGCGGACAGATCAACTGAGGTCAGGAGTTCGAGACCAGCCTGACCAACATGGAGAAACCTCATCTCTACTAAAAACACAAAATTAGCTGGGCATGGTGGCACATGCCTGTAATCCCAGCTAGTCAGGAGGCTGAGGCAGGAGAATCGCTTGAACCTGGGAGACAGAGGTTGGGGTGAGCTGAGATCGTGTCACTGCACTCTAGCCTGGGCAATAAGAGCGAAACATCGTCTCAAAAACTGGAGTGTGATAAGATGGTACAGCTCTGCAATACAGCACAAGGATTTCATAGGTCATTTCTTTAAAAACCTGTATAATACCTAATGGTGTAAATGAAAAATAAGTTTTTGATAATCCATACATTGATCAAATGTCCTAGTCTTAGGCATTTACTTAGATGAGTTAGAAAAATAAGTTTTTGATAATCCATATATTGATCAAATGTCCTAGTCTTAGGCATTTATTTAGGTGAGTTAGAAAACCCACAAGTTATTTCGACACAGCATCCTTGTGTTCAGTGTTTTCTATTTCACTTGCTTTAAGAACGGGAAAAAAAATCCCTCTTATTCTCAGAATGAAGAAGCAGGCTGACTGACAGCAACTTCGATATGCTCCAGGCAAACTACTGAAATACAGAATGGGCTCGGGCTCTCCACTTAGTGGTTACGGTTAACAGTTCATCTGAAGTGCCCGAGTGTGAACTTATAACACTTCCTACTTTTCAGCATGGGGGTGGTGTGTGTGTGCCTCTGTCTCTAATAGGATCATCTCACCCTCACCAAAAGGTCCTGTATTAGGGCAGAGGGGTGGGGAAGATGTTTGTGACAGGCTGTCAACACAATTCTTTGATGTGAATAAATCCTATCTCCAATTAGAGCAGTATAAACCAGAAAGGAATGTCCTTCCCTACCTTTCAACTGAGAACACAGAACCACAGCAACTAGTGTTCTCACCTTTAAGGAGTTAAGCCTCTGCTTTGAGAGAGAAACCTTTTCATGTCATATGGCTCAAAAGTTCATTCAAAATGGGACTAGACTTTCCTAAATCCTTATCCAAACTATTACAAACTATTAATGTGGCATTAGGTCCTAAAAATACAGACAAATGGGCACTTCAGAGGCTATCTGGCCTGGATACTCCTGAGCCATTAAGAGAATGAGGAAACTTACAATTCCTGAACTTGAAAGAACAAGACAGTTCCCATGTACTGTTTACAGGGCCATACACCTTTATTCTAAACAAACTAATAAACGGTCAAAAACCTGTGGGATTAAGCTTTTCAACTCTTCTTCCTACTGTGGTCTGAGCATTCCAAGTCTTTTTCACTGCTAGACTTAAAGATAGATTAGCTACAAAAGATGATCAGCTAACAGGTAGAAAACAGAAGTGGATATGAGGTGGTCTCCATAAGAACTATGCCCTCATAAAAACCCTTAAAGACCAACTTATAAAACGTTATTCACTCTGCCTGCTATAATACATTCAAACCAGAACCTTTATTAGTTAAATGTACTAAAACTACGTAACATTTTTCACATGGAAGTTGGTTTAACAGTCTGATCACTGATACCCATGAGATCCCTTTTGGGGAGATTCCTTTCCAGAGAACTTGGGGCAGAGAAACTGAAAAGCCTCTGGCAAGGCAAAGGACAAGTTAAGTCAGAGGATACACGGTGACGCCTGGACTTCTAGACTTGACTATTTAAGTCACCACAGCTTTGATTAAAGATAAACTGGAGGTGGCCCAGGGCAATGGCTCACGCCTGTAATCCTAGCACTTTAGGAGGCTGAGGCAGGCAGATGGCTTGAGGTCAGGAGTTCGAGACCAGCCTGGCCAACAAGATAAAACCCCATCTCTACAAATTCCTCATTCTGGGTTCCAACACTTTGTGACAACATGGTGGCGGGCAATTGTAATGCCTGCTACTTGGGAGGCTGAGGCAGGAAACTCGCTTAAACCCGGGAGGTGGAGGTTGCAGTGAGCCGAGATCCCACCGCTGCACTTCAGCCAGGGTGACAGAGCGAGACTCCGTCTCCAAAAAAAAAAAAAAAGATAAACCATTTACATATAGTGGATTCTCCTTATTAAAATGAGCCACAAAAGTCTGGATGACTGCTAAGTGACCTGGAAGGTGTGGAATACCGTGTGCTTTGGATCTGACTTAGGCGTGACTCTCAGAGTGGCGGCTGGCATAAGCTCAGCCTGCGTCCCACTGTGCTTGCCACGCCACTAAGGACTGACTCTGCGGAGGTAAATAAAAACTATGTCTTTGTGGATAAAACAGCCATTAAATGAAAGAGGGAACTTTAAGGAAAGCTTCTCAACTTTAGTTAACTTCAGGTGTGAAGACATGAATAGTAAATAGGCAAGATGACCAAAAATGTGATTTGGCTGAAAGCAGAAACCGCTTCACTTTGGGAATCTTGAGGATCTGGGAGGCACCCCCTGTGAAAGTCCACGATGTGGTTAAGTATATAAACTACCAGGCTGAAAATCTGCCATTCTCATCCAAACACCCCTTTTCAATAGCTTTAAAGCTCAGGCATACAACTCCCAGGTCTACCGGGCATGGGAAAACCCACTTGTGGAGGGAAAGGTCTACTGTGCACACTGGGTATGGCAGAGCCAGCCTGGCCTTCCCCAGGAAGTCCGGATCCACAGCGCTCTGCTATCTAAGCAAAGAGGTAGGTTCTGAACTTTCCTCAGGCAGAACACCAGACATAAAATGCTGAACAGCCACCAGCTCTATTCTCTCTAATCCTTGCTTTGATGTAAGGTAAGAGGCAGGGGGCAACACCAAATAGAGCGGGCGGTTTATATTTCTCTCACCAGGGCAAATTAATAAAAACAAAACCTAATTTTTCCCTTCTCTTATCCATTCTTATTCCTCTTCAATATTTTTCCTCTTTCTAAGATTCCTTTTTTGTTTGAGAAGCTTAATATTTGGCTGCCTTCTGAAGAAATGGGTATAGTGACAGATGAAAGACTTGTATTCATCGTCTAATTCAGAGTAAGGGGAAAAATCGACTGCTGTGCATTTAAGATTCTAACAACCTTGCAATTTTGTATAGTCGTTTCCCCCACCCGTTCTTTTGAAGAAATCTGCTTTTATTCTGCTAATAACTAACCACAGTTGCAGCAGCATGGATCCGATTAGCAGTTCTTATGATACAAAGGGGAGAAGAAAAAAAGCTGTGAACGGGGTTGCCAATTTGTCCACCTGGGCCCCCAGGAGAAAGATTAGCCGAGGCGCCTGCCTGCTCCCTTTCTTCCACTTGATGGCTGCTCTATGCTGCCGGATAGAGACAGGCCTTTTTCAAGCCAAGGCACTTTCCTTTAATAAAAGTTTCACTCGCCTCCATCCTCTCTTGTCACCAATTCCTCATTCTGGGTTGCAACACTTCGTGACGACTCTGCCTATAAACATGGGTGGCTGGCTACGAAAAGTGCCACACGCGGATGCTCACTCCCTTGGAGTCGTTTTGCATCTAAAAGAGAATATATCATGTGAGCCTTTGCTATGCCCTGCAGGTATGTGGGATCGTGTTTTCCAGACCAAAAGGTGGTGGCACACGTGGTCAGTTAACGGGCATCTTTATGCTGCTTCTGGATGTGAGAAGGGGGAGGGAAAAATACAGAGTTTGGGAATTGAATATTGGAATCTGAGGAGAATATCAAAGAACGTATAAAGTTGAGACCAACAGATAAAACACTGGTACTATATATAGGTGGCATGGTTTCTGTAAATTCTCCATTTCGATATAGAATTGTGTCCATTTATGTACTAAAATCATATGTTTTTTTTTTACAGAGTTTAAAAATCCATCGCATTTGTGATTACACTAAGTAATGACAGCTTGTTTTCATGATAAAATCCTTGGTATAAAACTACATTAAAAGTAAAGAAGCAGAGAGCTAAAAGCACTAGTCTGAAAAACTTAAAAACCAAAAAAACCCAAGGCTTCTGAGTGAAGTCTCCAGGATCTAAGGGGTATAAATCAGCACTTCATAATGTATACTTAACGGAAATCAGCACCTGCTTAACTTGCTTCGATATGACAATTCACAGCATGACATATTAATACATTTGGGTGTTTAAATAAGTGCTTTTTCAAGAGATAAAGAGTTGCACAATGAAACTCGGATTCATCAATAACCAGACTCCTTTTTAACAGTGCTGGGCTTGGGAGGTTGCTGGGGGATGGGGGAGAGCAGACCTCTCCAGCACGAGGCTAAAACTGCGGGGCCCAGGCGGGAGGCAGCGGACACCCTCAGGGACCTGCAGCTCAGGAGTAAACTCTGACAGAAGCAGTGCCACGCTGGCACGGCGAAGCTCTGCATGTTGAGTGCCGGGGGACAGGAGGGCCGTGTTGGCCACGGAACCTCTGACTGTAGCAATGTGGAGAGGAAGGTTCTCGAGCACGACCTCAAGTATTCTTCATCACTCATTGCAGACTGGACTCAATATTCGGCAAGCACACCTGTGAAAGGTATCTGTCACAGTCAAGTCGCTTTCAGGACGGAGGGGAAAAGAATGATCCCATAGAGGGTGAAATGCAAAGGCAGAAAGACGGCTCCAAGCCCACAGAAGAAAGGATATATAAGTCACCAATTTCCGAACTCTTTTCTCTTGGATTCCCGTTTTTCTAAGAAAACTGTGAGCTCTTTAATTTGGCCCATGTGTACTGAACAGTGCTACTTGCTAGGCACTGTTCTTGGCACTGGGGACAAAAAGAAGAAAGAGACTCTCAGCCGGCCAGGGGCTCAGGCAGCTGGGGCAGCCTGAGGGAGAGCTGAACTCCGGGGCTGCAGGGGTCAGCAAGGACTTCGTGAAGGGAAAGGCCCTTTAGTAGGGTCTTCATGCATACATAGGAGTTTGCTGGGCTGCATAAAGGGTGGGATGGACATTCCAGGCAGAAAGGACAGATAATATTATTCTTTCATGCAGCTCTAGGGGCAAAGATCTGACACAAAATCATGGTTAGTGGTACAGAAACGGGGATTTCTGAACCAGTTCTTCCATCTGCTTCTAAGAAAAAGCAAAGAGGCCACATTAAAAACAAACAAGCAGCAAAAATATATATACACTGAGGTTCAGTTCTCTTAAAATGTGATACTTTTTTGCCTTTTTTCAAGTAGAATTTAAATGACATGATCCTTGGACTTCATGTGAAATGAACTTAAAGTAACAATTGTGAAATAAGGGAGCCTACTGGTAGCTGAATTGGACTTTAGAATATAACAGTATTTTTGCACAATAATTTTTTCCGTGACATTACTTTCAACTGAACCAAATCTAGTTCTAGAAAGGCCAGGAAAAAAACAAAAAACAACCCGGCACTATGCCGTCCTTAAAAAATGAGCCATTTATCCCTAAACTTTTCTGTGAGAAATAGATGTGTCCATAACTGGGAATCAAGCCTCCTTCTAGAACACTGGGCAAGTGCAAAGCTGCCTTGGACACAGGTGCTCTCTTTCATATTCTAGAAAACATTTCTTCTTCCAATTCTTTTTTATAGTCTTTACATTTTGGGGTACCCTGAGGTTGCCTCAGAATTCTTCTCGCAGTGATTCTCAGCCTTGGCTGCACATAATCACCACCTGGAGAGCTTTAAAAAAGTACTGACGGAATACCCTGCATCAGACCAATGAGGTCAGCATCTCTGTGGCTGAGCCGGCACTGGGCTTTCCCAGGTGTGCTGTGTGGCATGTGCTGCTGTCCGCTGACCTTCACCCATTCTCTAGGTCAGGACTTCCCAGACCAGTAGCTTCAGCAGAGCTAGAAATTATTGGAAATTCAAGTTTCTGGGCTCCACCCCACAACTACTGAATCACAAGCCCTCCAAGTGATGCTGAGGCAGGCTGGGTGCCCAGGGGACCTTGTCTTGAACCCTAATGCCTCACAAACTTATTTTTCCCACCAAAATCCTACCTGAGTCCAGGTCTTCTCCAACTGCCTATTCAAAACCTCCCTTAGGATGGCCAGTGGGAACCTCAAATGCAATATGTTTAAACCAAACTATTGATTCCCCATCAAAAATGTGTTCCTCTGTCTTCTTCTACACAGAACCACCATTTTACCAATTCCTTCGGCCAAACACCTTCTGCCGCTACCCCTGCTATGTGTGCATCCAAGTGGCAATCAACCCTCCCCGCGGCTACTGCAGGAGCCTCCGGTGTCCCCGCTTCCCCCTTTCCCTGCAGCATACTGTCCACTTAGCAGCCACTGTGAGCCTCCTAAACCCTCAACAGGATCATGCTATTCCCTGCCTTCCCAGCCTTCCAGAGGGTTCACATCACACTTAAACTCCTAAATCACAATCATAACCTAAAAAACCGTTAGCTCCTCTCTAAGTGCCCACCCTTTCTGCTCCATCACCCATGACCACCATGCTCTGGCTACACTGACTTCCTGGTGTTCACCCCTGGCACACCAGCATGAGACTAACTCAGGGCCTTTGAGTTTGCTCCTTTCCCTGCCTGGATATTCCTTCCCAGATGCTCACATGGCTTGCCTTTGCTTTTCCTTCACTTCTCTTGTTCAAGTATCAACTTCTAAGAGACACATCTTCCCTAACTAGCCACTGCTATCTAAAGAAGTCACCCGATTTTCCCCCCTGACTACTGGACAATAAAGTATGTAGTTATTTATGTATTTCCTGTCTTTCCCACTAGAATTTAAGTTTCATGAGGACAGGACCTTTTGCAGTTTATGTTCAGTGCATTTACCCCACTTACTATGCCTGTAGCATAATATACACTCAGTGCTTCGCTGAATTCATGACAGAAGAGAATGATAAAATAAGAAAGGAAGGAAAAATGAACAATTGATCTAGTTGGTGTCCACAGGGTATCAGCTGGTGCATCCAGCAGCCAAAGTGCAACACGCTACTTTTCTAAAACCATCAAATGAAGTAATCTATTTGGCATCCTCAGCAAGGTCACACTCTTGGCATTCAGTTCTATGCATTTAATGCAGTTTGCAAGTACAAACTCCTATGTCACTTTCTGTTTGGAAGGGAGAATATCAACATTAACAATTCCTGGTTATATCATTTATAAACATGCAGATGTGGATTATGAAAGATTAATGCATTTTAGGATTGGTGAAGGCATTCCGTTTGTCTCATGCCGAAACCAATTCTGTTCTTCATTAGTCAATGACAACCCGTATCACCCTGTTATGGAAGAGAAATCAAAGGTGCAAGTGTGTGAATTGAGAATAAGTGATGAAACTGATTAGTAAGAGTCTTAACGGCTATAATCAATCAACACATCATCATAATCCTGGCTCCAGGGTTATCAGGAGATTGGGAAAGAAGCATTAACACTCACTATAAAATGGTTTTGTTCCTTCCACAATTGCTACTTATTCTCTTTTAGGAAACATGGTGATATACCAGAAGTTTGTGAAATCAACTTTAGGGGCATCTTGACTCCAAGTACTGCGCATTTTACCACCATTTTCCAAAATGTACTCAAGTGATTTTTGAAACTTTTTACTTCTAGGCTAAGATTAGTTCATAAAAGCTTTTGTACCCCTTCATTCTGCATCCTCCTTCTCAGTGAAGGCAGAAGGCAGCAGGTCAATGCCAACAGTATTTCCGCAGAGGCAGCACACGCAGAGTCCAGACGCGGTGACACTCAGCTGAGCACAGGTTCAGAGCAGGGAGAGCCTACTCCGCTCAGGAGTGAAAACAAACAGAGAACAAAGTGTCTGAAGTGCTTCTCCAGCGAACAATGCAAAAAAGTAATGGAGAAGTGGGAGTGGACCGTCAGACCAACCATGAAAACACATGAGTCACGGCTGAGATTGCCGAGCAAGAGAAAGGCATGTAATATTGCCTTGGTGACACAGGCTTTCTTGTATTTTCATATATAGAAGAATAGAGGAAAGGAATGGAAATTAATAGAATTTAAACTGAATTACCCAACTTTTTTTAATTAAGAGAGGGAGCAAAACTAAGTGGGAATGTGTATTTGGAGAAATTTCTAGTTGTTTTTTTTTTGAGACAGAGTCTTGCTTTGTCGCCAGGCTGGAGTGCAGTGGCACCATCTCAGCTCACTGCAACCTCCGCCTCCCGGGTTCAAGCAATTCCCCTGCCTCAGCCTCCCGGGTAGCTGGGACTACAGGCGCACGCCACCACGCCCAGTAATTGTTTTGTATTTTTAGTAGAGATGGGGTTCCACTATGTTGGCCAGGATGATCTCAATCTCTTGACCTCGTGATCCGCCTGCCTCGGCCTCCCAAAGTGCTGGGATTACAGGCGTAAGCCACCATGCCTGGCCAGTATTTTTTTATTTCTGAATGTGGGAGAAAGAAGGGGGAAAAGGCTTAATTTGTAGTTTGTTGGAAAGAAAGATTGAAAAGATTTTTGCTGCTGAAGAAAAGGATACTCATTCCTCATCTATCTGAATACCTGATTTGGAAACACGGTGATATACCAGAAGTCTGTGAAATCAACTTTGGGGGCATCTTGACTCTTAAGTACTATGCATTTTTTCTGGGGTGATGTCCGAAGGAGAAGAGTAGCTCAGAACAATGGGGCAGTTCTTCAAATGCAAGGCCCTGGTCGCCAAACAGCAATGAGGAATCTGGTCTTTACAAACAGCGACTCATGACCCATGGACTTGCTGAGTTTCCATAACCAGGATCTTGGCCTGAATTTTAAAGCCATTATCTTAAAGTGGGAGGTTCCGTATCATGCTACCAACAACTAAGCCATACAGAGATGCAATCCCACCCCTCAAAAAGACAAAATAGACCATTTGCTTTCTTAACTATTGCTAAGCAGCATTTGGAAGTGAATGGAAATAGTTTTGTGTAACACCCAAATATTTTACTTTGTCAGGGAGAAAAAAAGACTGGCGTAAGTTCTCTTTGCTTTGTAGAACTGCTGAATTGGTTTTCTGTGCTGCCACAGATTAAAAACATGGATATATCAATGGCATTCTGTGTTAATTTTTTTTTTCTTCTCAGCTTGCCAATAAGCAGCATGCATCTTCCTTGCAACAAGCTGTTGCAGGATTTCCACCTCTAGAGAAGCCAAAAAGAACATTTGACAGTTATTTTAAAATAAGATTATTAGGTAAGGTGATTATGCAGACTCTCAAATAAAAAATGTCTGTCAATATGCGAAATGCCATTTTAGAGGGTCTATTGCTAATGTTATGAACGGACACTGGCTACGAGCCATTTACACAGAGAAATAAACTCATGCTTTTTACCCGGAGTTTTATTAAGACCGAATTAAAAAAGCAGAAAGTTTATTTACTTAGGATGGGCTTGAGCCCTAAGAGAGCTAAAACTCCAGGGGAAATGGGTGAAACAAAAGAGACGCTGGTTTGCATCCTCCGTCGTTCATCTGATAGGTACTAATCTTGACAAATTAGACCAGGAGCTATCATTTCCTCTCACTGGAATCCTTCCTGTTCACTCTGGCCTATGACTAACTCCTGAGATTCATTTTTCTCTTTCCCATTATAGCATCCTTCCAGATTCTGCTTGTTTGAATGTCAAATTAAGCAAGAAAATTAGTTTTTTGACCAGAATATCTTCTTGTTTGTATCTGCAGCTATATTGGCTTGTGGAGAAATCTACTTAGCTCTCACTTGCTGAAGGGGTAGGACTGGGTGAGCGCTTACACAGAAGAGCTCTAAATATACCCCGGTGCTGCCAAAGAGTTCTTTTCCATATTTAATCGAATATGGGGCGCCCTTTCTAGAACTCATGCTTTTTGTGTCTGAGATTTTCCTGAGGTGCACAGATTCATCATGGCTGGTTGGTATGCTGGATGCATCTCCCACCATCTAGGAATGGCTGGGATAAAGCGGCGGAGAATCAGGCTCCACTATGAAGGAGCTGAGCTTTGTAGTGTAGTAGGATGAGCTCTGGCCAAAACCCACTTCTTCGGGCTCAACACACCTGTGATCCTTTTCAAAGGACAGAGACTGAAGTTATTCACTAGGTACGAGCTCACATTAGCAGAGGGGTGCGGGGCACTGTGGTGGGGCTCCTGGAGGTGGCTACCCCAACAGGAGGCACCTGTGCAGAGGTGATCACTGGGGTGGGGGGAAGCGTGGCGGGCTGGAGAGGGAGAAGGCGAGGGGAGGTATCAGTAGAAAAAGACGGGCGCTGTGAAGGCGGCTCCTGGAAGGTGAGTGAGATTCCTCCCGACCCAGGTCTCCTGGCTTCACAGTCTCAGCTCTGAAGCTGCCTTGACCCATCCCTCACGCCCAGCCAGCCAGCGGACAGTCTGCTGAGAGGCCAGGCGGCAGGTGAGCGGATCCAAACAGCAAAGCACGAAATGTAAAAAGAAAGGGGGTTCTACTTTCATATTTGATGCAACTCTATTTTGTTTGTTTCTATGATAGCGAGGATGAGGTTGCCTTTGATTAGTCTCACCTAGTACCAGGCAAGAAGAATAGCCATGATACAAATAGCTACTCATTATGTGCTAGCATGAAGACCTAATTTTGTATTTTTGATCCTAATGTCTTATGATCAGTGGCCTTCTACTGCCCGATCAAAGTGACTTAACTCTACTTACCATGGACTTGGTACAAATAGCAAATGCCTAATGCCAAAAAAAGAATGGGGAACAGTCTATTCAGGAATTTTCAGTTACTGCCCTTAGATCTTCATTAATAAAACACATGAACTGAGTTTTATAAACAAGAGTGCCAGCCAGGCTATGAACAGTTAACACCTGCCTGTCCATTCCTCACCCCTATGGCGTGCTCCCTCTCCTCAATATTTAAACACTGTCGCTGCTTACAGCACATGGAGGAAAAGCTGACAAAAGTCTTTGGCCGATAAAATAAAAAATTTTAAAGTTTGGCTTCTTTACATTTTTGCTTTGTTAGTAAACTGGAATGGCTGGCTCTGGAGGCAAGATGAGTGAAATTAACATCCGCAGAATTTTCTGGCAACAGCGGCGCATTCAGATGCTGTGCTGAGTCAGCTTCCACCATGCATTAGGGGCAATCAGGCCCAACGTTAAGACTGAAGACCTGTTCAATACATCCAAAACCCAGCAGTCCTCCTTACAGCAAAGTGAAAAACGCTAGGATGTAACCCGAGAAGCAGCGTTAAGTGCAACGTGATGGGATCATTTACTAGAATACCGGCATAATGTCCAATATCACACATTTTGGAATTAACTGTACCTGACATTATATCTGCTTAATTTAAATATACACTATATGAACATACACTGCCTATTACAAAGATGGAGCTATTTCATTTCCATCTCTAAATATAAATACATCAGTATGAAGGAGAGAGAGAATAAGTAAAAAACAAGGAAATTTATAATGGCTCCGGAGGGAATGTATAGCGTCTGTGTTTCTGTTCTCAAATGCTTGTTTAGATTCTATAAGCAGGTCTGAATTCTTTACATTCTAACTCTAGAGAGCTGCAATGCTGGAACTGCAAACAAAAAGAATGTGCAAGCAAAAAGAGAGAATTCATGTGGCTACCTAACATAAAAAATCTCCATCCTGCTTCTCCAAAGAATGCAGGCAGAAGAGCCCTGCTGAGTCAGGGGTGTGGTAGGGCAGTGTGGTACCAGGGTATCATAGTAGTGGTTCCCATGACACTCACAATGTTTGTGAGGCAGCAAGATAGGAGGGCAAATCTGTAGTGGGTGGCGGAACAGTTTAACACGCAAGAAACACAATCAGCCATTTGGGATGCTTTACTGGGGTTTGTTTATCTACCTCTGTGATACTTCTCATTAGCGGTCAATTACATTTACCAGGATAGAGATGGAGAAAAATGATTGTTCTTTTTCAACAAATCCTAGGAGAGCAACACCAGGAAGAACCCCCTGCAACATTTTGGCTTCACTTCATTCCAGCTATCAGCTACATAACAGCTGCACATTTTACAATGACTTGTTGGAGAGACAGTGACTGAAAGAGCCAGTCTGTGAGACATGAAGAGGAGGTGGCGAGATACAGCAGGAGGTAACAGGAGAGAAGACTGGTCAGAAACAAGTCAGTGTGGGGAATGAGAGGAAGGAAGGGGAAAAGAAGAAAACAAAAGGCTACATATATAAAAATAAAGGGAAATTCCTAACAGATATGCAACAGTTAGAGTATCATGCCTGGGAGAGCACGCCATCTCTGCATGACATGTGCAGTTCACTGGCAGACTCAGAACCAAAAGAAGGTGGACTGTGTATGAGCTTGGGATCTAATGTATAGATCCACACAATTTAAATATGGGAAAAGGCGAAGGGAAATGGCCTAATTATTATCTAAAGGAAGGTGGGTAGAAGTAAATATAAAACAAAAAGCAAAGACCAACTTTATGATCAACTCCAAAACGTGGTTTTATTACCTATGACCAAGTTCACAGAAATATGTAACATAATCCAAGTCAGATAACTCAATATATTTAATATTTCTCAGAGAATAAGGATATGAATCTTAGGGAAATGATTTAAAAAATTAAACAGGACAGGGTGCCTAGGTGGAAGGAAATGGAAATAGAAGACAATCTTTTTTTTCCAACAAAAACCTATCATGAGTTTTGTGTAAATTCCATTAAAACAGCTGCATATAAAATGTCTGATGAACAGTTATCAAAAACTTACATGTAAGTGCCTCTAGGCTTAGCTGTGGGAACAGAGAGAAGAGAAATGGGTAATACCTGGACTCAAGCCACGGACTATTCCCCCAGGGTCTAGGACAAGGTTGCTGAGAGTAACCTGGCTCCTCTGCATGAATGAGAAAATGGTGCCCCTTCCCACAGAGGGCAGGTCAACCCCATTCAGACCCTGTGCAATGAGCAACCTGTTGAAGTGTGTATGGCAGCCCTGGCGGGGACCACTGAGCAAAAAGAGCTGCTCACAGTTAGCTGATGTGGCCCCCGTGAAGGCAAAAAGAAGGAAAATCATCCAGGAGTTTATACTGCACCCATTGTTAACTTTTCTCTGCAGCAGGCAGGCTGTCTAGCATAAACCCATTTGCCTACGATCTGAGTGAAGTGGGGTGAAGTGTCCAGCTCAAATTTTCAGATGTAGAGACAACAGTAAAAATTCCATTAATCTCTGGGGTACAGTCATTTCTATCTCTTATTTTCTGGTCTTCATCTTAACCTTCTCAGGCCCAACCCCCAAGCAGAGCAACAGGGACTTTTCTTTTTTCCTAGAAGGAAGAACTGAGGTCAACTTTGTGAAAATGCATTATGCTTTCGTGGCTAGCTCTAGCAGTCCTACTGAACTACCACAGCTAGTCACCACTGGGAACAACATACATGTCTTCTGAATTGCATAAAAACACCACTGGCTTAAGAACCAGAAGACCTGCTGCCTAAATCAGCTGTACAGCTCTGGACAGTAATTGTCACACACAGGTCCCCAGGTCTCAGTTTGAATAAGATTCATAATGGAGAACGTAACAATTCTAAGAATGAGCAAGCACTGAGTGCTCGCCATGTACCTGTCTAATGTGCAGTGACACATTTAATCTTTGCACTTCCCCAATGAGGTGGGGTTATCATCTATACAGATGCAGAAACTGAGGCACAGAAAGGCTTAGAAACTTCTTCAAGGTTATGTGGCTAGTATCAGACAATTATGAAAGTCCATCCAGTTCAAATGTTTGTAATTCCACTTGGGAGAAAGGTGAACAAATGCCCAAATTGCTTATTAGGTTTTCTAAGAGGCGACTCCATGGAGAATACACTAAGAAATGTTCTAATTGTCATATTTATATAATCTGATCCCACATAGCTTCACACTTAGCAAAGACAGTTAAGAATTTACTTGAAGAATATGCCACCAAAAAAAGGTGGAGCTTTTGCTGCCTGATTTCTTCCCGGTACTAAATTTCATTGACTAGCTTTACCAAGCACCATATACACGTTGGCTACAGAGGAGCTGACTTGTAAAAGAACAGTGAAGCAATATGGCGGTTAGCGTTTTGACACAAGTTTAAAAAACAAACTATAAACTTTAAATGACATATCCAAGAAAGTGGAGAGCTTTCTATTAAAAAAGGAGTTAGCAGGGAGAAATGGTAATAAAGTCCTTGTCCTCTCTGCCTGCACACATCTGCAGTTACTGTGAAGAACGGCCATCCTTCATCAATGATAGACTGGATAAAGAAAATACAGCACATATATATACCATGGAATACTATGCAGCCATTAAAAAGGATGAGTTCATGTCCTATGCAGGGACATGGATGAAGCTGGAAACCATCATTCTCAGCAAACCTACAAGAACAGAAAACCAAACACCACATGTTCTCACTTATAAGTGGGTGTTGAACAATGAGAACACATGGACACAGGGAAGGCAACATCACACACCAGAGTCTGTTGGGGGTGGTGGGGAGCTAGGGGAGGGACAGCGGGGCGGTGAGGGGGGAGGGGTAAGGGAGGGATAGCATTAGGAGAAATACTAATGCAGATGACAGGGGGATAGATGCAGCAAACCACCATAGCACGTGTATACCTATGTAACAAACCTGCACGTTTTGCACATGTACCCCAGAACTTAAAGTATAATAAAAATTAAATTAAATTAAAAAATAAAAAAAGGATGGGCATCCTTTGTGATGGTGTATAGCCCACTTACCAGCTTTTACCCTGTGCAAACCAACTAAACCACAGACTCTGAGGCCAGTTAAATTTGCCGAGCTACCTTCTCTATAAAATACTACATGATTTAATATCTGATACCATACCCAGGATCACATGCCAAAAGTGAGCTCTTCTGTTCAGTTTTATGTTCTTTATTGCATCAAAATCCAAACAATGAAAATACAAGTTTAGAAATCCCCATCTGAAATGATAGACATGTATGACAATCTTCAGATAGTTAACTACTCATGTCGGGAATTTAAAATTTAAAATGATCATACCTTTATACCTCAAGAAAGTTTTCATTTAGGTTTTTACAAAAAGCCCTTTTGACTCAATTTAGAATGAAAGAGTGAGCTCTTTGAGTAATGCAGTTTTTCATATAACTTTCCAACATTTAGGTAGGTGACACCTTACAAACCATCTCAACATCAAAAACTGTCTTAAAAATTCTGGACTATAGAGAATTCACAGCTTTAAAAAGTCAAAAACAGCAGGTAAGTCCAGGTTTTATTATAACCACTACGAAGACAAATACTTTTGAAAGAAAGATAAGATCAAAATGCCTTAATCAAAATGCACTATGTCAAATTACAGATGAATCTTAGAAACACAACGTTTAGTTTACAAAATCAAATTGTAGCATACACTACGAGTGGGGTGACCACATTATCTGATCTGCCCAAGACTTTCTGGTTTATGCTGCTGTCCTACTGTACTTGTTAATAGTAGCCCTTTGCATGCACAAAAGTGTCTCAACTTGGATGATAAATTATACTCATTCCAAATATATTTCTGTAAAGCTAAAAACTAAATAAAACTAACAATACATACCCTATGAATGATTGTAATAAAATTCTTACCAAAAAACCCCCCAAAACCAAAAAAAAACGAAAGAACAATTTTTTAAAAAAGGTTCAAAAGATATTTGAAGTGAGGGAGAGGTATAGAGCTGGAGATCAGGAAGGAACAAACAGGTAGATACAACAGCACTGAATATACAGGTAGATACTCCAATTCTTAAACTGGATGGTGAATTCATGAATATTCATTTGATAGCTACGTTTCATAATTAGTGTGCTATATATGTTCTTTTATTTAGAGACAGGTATGTGTAACATTCTAAACATTCCACAATACACTTTTTTTTAAAAAATATGTAAGAGGTGAAATGTTAAAAAGCACTGAAACTAACACCCATGATTTTGGAAGGATACAATAAATGATCTGGTTTGGTGATAAAGGAAAGCTAGCTTTGTAGTAGACTTGAATGGATGAAGTTTGATGTAAGAAATCTGGATGAGGATGAAGTAACTGACAACCAAATAAATAACCTCAAGAACATAAAAAGGAAGCAGGAGAGAGAGATGATGCATAACTGAAGTAACTGAACACGGAGTTAACCAGCACATGGACTCCTTGTATCAAACAGCAGGCATGAGTTTGTATCAGTAAGAATGCCTCAGCATGCCCTGGAAGCAACCACTGTCTGCATGTGTTCAGACACTGGTAAGTACAGACCGTAGAAATGTTGTAGAAAATAAATGCTGCGGCAAATATCAGATAAAAACACACAAACATAAGGCCAATCCTTGTCAACGATCTCACTTTCGTGGCACTCATCAACAGAAAGTCTGATGTAACAGAATCATTACAAAACATATACTAAGAGGATATATAATTTCCAGCTTCTGGCGTAAGTTAAGGTAAATATGCAAATTGAAAATAAAGTAATTGGTCATTTTATGAAAAGGGAAGTTATATTCACCTGTTGAGTATCTTCAGGAACTGGGACTCTTGTATGCCTTGGTGAGAATTCAGTTATACTCTTAATAGGTGGTCACTAGGTTTTTAAATAGTAAAGTAATGAAATGTGAGGTGCTGTTGATGAATGTGAGATCTGTCTTTATCACAAAGCAAAATAATTATTAGGAAAGTAAATACCTGGGATACTTGCAGGAGAGATTGGGCCAGATCGAGACTGGTTGCTTCCTACAGGAGAGCCGACAGGAGAGGGAGATGGGCCCCCCGGGATGCTGGAGAGATGAGGGGATGCATGTGGGGAGAAAGGTGACTGCGCCGGGTTGCTCTGATCCCCTTGGCTGCTCGTGGACCCGGATGCGCTGACAGCTGAGCTCAAAGTTGCTTCTGTTCCTGTGGGGAGGTCATCAATGGAGCCAGACAGATCCTAAGAAAGGAAAAGATGTATTTATAGAGTGACACGTTTGGATATGAATATCTCATCGAAAGACGACTTGAAAATCATAATGACGTCCCCTTCAGAGATGAAGGTTTTCTGGGTAACACCCAAAATTCAAAGCATGGCCACTTTTTATTAGAAGATTTTAATGAGGTCGTTTGTAAGTTGAACCAATAAGATCTTGCCTCTCTCCTAAAAAATAAGTAACGTTGTACTCTTTAATGAAACCATCCTCATACAGTTTGCCCTTCAGCTGTCAGCGCTGAGTCCATTAGACCTGTTCAAAGTGCCACACAAGACAGACAACACTCTGCCTGGTGACTTACCATAGGAATGGAATGCCTGGTTCTTCAATGATTACTTCATAAAGTAAAAAACTACAGGCTTTGAGTCCTTTTATTGAGAATTTGACATTGGTGGACTACTTGAATTTCAAACTAGGATATGCTAATGTAATAGCAGTCACAATTTTGACCAAACTTTGTGATGATAAATTCTTTTTTTTTGAGATGAAGTCTCGTTCTTGTCGCCCAGGCTGGAGTGCAGTGGCGTAATCTCGGCTCACTGCAACCTCTGCCTCCCAGGTTCAAGCGATTCTCCTGCCTAGACTCTCGGGTAGGTGGAATTACAGGCACTTGCCACCATGCCCAGCTAATTTTTCTATTTTTAGGAGAGATGGGGTTTCACCATGTTGGCCAGGCTGGTCTCAAACTCCTGACCTCAGGCGATCTGCCTGCCTCAGCCTCCCAAAGTGCTGGGATTACAGTTGTGAGCCTCCGTGCCCAGCCGATAAATTCTTACATCTTAAGTAACTATAAAGTGCCATTAAAAGAAAACAGTAATGTGTGTATTTATATATGATATTGGGAAAATAAATCTCTTTGAAGTTATGTTGGCATAATTGAGTCCTAATGTTATACCTTACTTTTTAATGCCAATTTTACGCTGTCAATGCCATCTATATTTTATCACCATACTGTGAGGCAGTGATTAAAATCCCCAATTGATACAGATAAAAAAAAAATGGAAGCTCAGAGAGTGCAAGTTACTGTTGAAGGTTACTTTACTGAGGACAGACTGCAGGTGCTAAAGAGGAACAGGGGATGATGAGAGAGAAAGAGGAAGAAATGGTCTTCTGCTCCCTCAGCAGAAGGGGATGCAGACAGAAGCTTCACTTCAGCCTGTATCACTGCTGTGCCCCGCCCCATGGCTCCCACGGAGGTCCCCATCAGCAGGTGCTTAGTGCATCCCCCACTGCAATGCCTGGACTCCCAGATCACCGACCGAGCGAAGTGCCGAATGAGCTCTCAAGGCTGAGTAACAGCATAAAAGTTACCTGTTCTTATTACTGAAGACTACATCCTATAGAATGGAATCAGAAATATCTGGTTACAAGGCATCTTCAATCCTAATAGAGCTCCTCCCCCTCTAAATTTTATTAATGTTTACTTTTACCTCACGGCTTACAACTGGGGACTTCTGAGACTAGGGCTTTAGAATCTGGTAGAGGAAGATGCTAAGATTTTAAGAGTAAACCTAGATCAGAAAGTATGGAAAAAAGCGAGGGAAAGCACAGCCAGTTATAGCTCTTCAGGGTGTCACAAAGCAAACTCAGGATTAGGATCCTAGTACCCTGGAGAGTTTAGTTTATCTACTGATCATCTGTTATAGCATATAATTAACTTCTCTTTAAAAAAAATTCTATAGCTGATAGAACCTAATCAAAAAGAGAAATGCTTTAGAAAAACAAAATGTCTTCTGCTAAGAAGAATAACATCTTTCTAAGTAAAACAGAGAACGTCTTCATTCCACAAAATCTTCAATGACCAATGACTGTGCTTACAAGAAATAACAGGAACAGAACAGACTAAAAATAGCACCCTAGAAAAAGTTCACCAAATCTCCAAAATAGAAGCCTGGTGTGGTGGCGCAGCCTGTAGTCCCAGCTACTCAAGAGGCTGAGGCAGGAGGGTTATTTGAGCCCAGGAGTTCAAGGCTACGGTGAGCTTCAAGTGTACTTGTGAGTAGACACTGCACTCCAGCCTAGGCAACACAGTGAGACCCCGTCTCAGAAAAAATCCAAAATAAGATTAAGTAAATTCAATCCAACTTTTAGAATTCAAAGATATATAAACATTTATGCTAATCCTTATGATTAGCAAAAAAGTTAAGAGCACGTGAGATGCATGATTTTGTACATATTCAGCTGGTAAAAGTTTCTATTTAACTTGACTACGGGGCTCAGCAACAGATGTCTTAACAGGGACCACTGGGCCTGCAAAAGTTAGAAAATATTTACTCTCTGGCCCTTAACGGAAAAGGTTTGCTGGCCCCTGATTTAAAGAACCACGTGTACTCATACCATCTCTACTGCCTTTGCCTATTCCTTGGGGGAAAACAGGAATGAAGAGAGGCCTCAGCCAAACTGCACAATAACTTTACCATACACCATGACTGGTACAAGCTTTAATAGGAACAGGAACTTACTCCATTACTACATCCCCCTGAAAAACACACTGACAACTACATACAATCTTACTCTTTCTGAAGGGATCATAAAAACCCAGGATGGGTGATGGCCTCCATATCCGGGCTCTTACAGTACCCACCAAACGCTGATGACTAAGAAACAAGGGGCAGTCAGGCAACAGCCAGCTGGCAGGAAATCTGCTTTCCATGTTTCTTTAAAGAAAAAAAAAATCTGGTAGATAACTAGATATAAAATCCCACACTACATATGAAGTTAAAACATAAAAAGGACAAATCAGATTTAATTTTTGAAAAATCATCTATCGTAGTTGAATAATTTTATGCAAACTTCTCATCATAAAAACTGAAATATTACTTTGAAGTGCTTGTAATTCTCTGCACAACCTACAAGTTCCGTCCCGGTTCTCCCTTAAAATTCCGTATTATGGTTGAAAAAGTGACATGGATGGGTGTTAAGAGAGCTTCACTCAAGCTGCAAAGGCGTCAAAAACATTTCTGTTATTCAACAAGCTGATCAAGGAAGTACCAAGAGAAAAATATAAAAACGGTGGCATTCTTCGTGTTCACGTGTCATCAGAATTTCCGTGCTGACTAGACCTCAATGTAACAGAAGAGTAATAAAAAGATATAATTATATTACCGTTACATACTCACGCAACTTTTATATGTAAATTATACAGACATATTCCTGCCCTGAAGATAGTTAGGGTATCTGTATGTAGAGCTATCTTAAAACATGCTAATAAAAGAAGTTCAACAGTGGTTTAAGTATTCAGCCTAGTTAACAAAGAAGCTCTGTAACTAATACTCCTCTAGAGGACAATTTAGCCAGCAGGGCACCAACTCTATTCTTCTTTTATAAGTACTATCAGATCTACGATGCCTGTAAAGAACAGAGAGGCCTTACTGCATCTCATTCTAACCAAGGCACCTTCAAGCTACAGTGCTTCCATTTATCTTGCTGGAAAGCTGGCAGGTAAGGTAATTGCAGGCAGTCTCTTTTAAGGGGCT
This sequence comes from Cacajao melanocephalus, assembly GCA_963573385.1. Taxonomy (NCBI): domain Eukaryota; kingdom Metazoa; phylum Chordata; class Mammalia; order Primates; family Pitheciidae; genus Cacajao; species Cacajao melanocephalus. Next base: position 90,874 of record CAUYLG010037074.1, on the reverse strand, counting down.
GGAGTCCCCCTGCCCTGTGGCATTCCTTAAATCAGTACTCCTTTTTTGATGGGGTGACTGGTTAGGCAATGACTTCATGGGCTCTCATGGATAGTAAAATCACTATTTTGCTATCATAATGTGATTTGGTGAAATCTTGCTATTAAGTTGGGTTTTCAGTATCTGACATCACTCAGAATACTCAATACTTTCTGGCACACCAAAAATAACTGAACTCCTACTATCAATGATTAATTTTTTAAAATCCTTGCCTTCAAAAACCAAAACCACAAAGCTGTTGAACTTGAAAACTTAATTTAAATGACAATTCCCTGCAATGACTCTCCCTCTATAACCATCATCCTTCGGCGGTCTCTCTATCCATGTAAAATTTTCGTTCTAACCCCAGTGACAAGCACAAGAGATTTTACTGTGCTTACCGTGAAATGCCACCCAAAGCAATAACAATCTTATCAGAGTTTGACATGAGAAACAGTCACAAATTAACACACAGCACAAATATGTTCGGATTCCCTATGCTGGGACAGGCTCAGGGAGGGCAGCGTCAGAAGGAATGAAGATGGGACATCCCACAAAGAAGATGCATGGGAAGGATTTTTAAAGATATGAAGATAAATGAAATAGACATTAAGTATAAAGACTCTCTCATGCCTACACATTGTGTATGATTCTCCCTAAAAATATTTTACGTGTCTACCTTATGACTCATTACATATCAAAAGACATCTTTGGTTTTGACGGTGTTCAATGTAGCATAAGTTAGCTTACCAAAGGATAAATTCAGTCAATGCTGGTAGTTTTACTTTCTCAAAGAACTGGGAATAAATCAGAAAATTTTACTCCCTTGCTTAATTAAATAAGTAGGTTTTTTTTTTAAAAGCGAAGGAACTTCAAAATACTCTAAGCTATGGTTCTCAATACAATTAGCTGATGGTATTAGATCAGCTGCTGATAGAAAGCTGCCAAGCACTGCACACATTTGGGCATCTCTTGCTCAGAAGTGCCCCAGGAGAACATGAGGATAAACACTGAATCAGAAATAGAGAAGATATTTCAATCAATGAGACCAGTTCCCGTCTCTCGTTTGAGGATTTTAATAGGATACAGTTAATGATTTCTCACTGTGACTTCCCATGGGTTTAAAGCACAGGTTAAAACGCCAGTTCGGTGGTCTTCAAAAAAAGTCTCTTAATTATCTTAAAAAGCAAAATAGCGTCTCTTCTCCTTTTTAGAATATTAAAATGAAATAAACGAGTATACTTTTTCTTTTTCTCTCTTCAACTAGACCCTCACCTTCTTAAGAGTAGTGACTACTTGTGCCAAGTACAGTGCTAAAGACAGGATGGAGCTGACTGTTAATTGGCAAATCTCACTAAATTTATCAGCACTACAGAAAAATACAGCTGCAAACACTACAGAAAGTAATCCAGCACATGCAAATATTTCTAAACATTTACCATAAATGCTCTACTGAAAAGAAGGTGACTTAGCTATTAAAACTTAGCAATGGATTATCAGCCCCCTGTATCCAGTGTCATTAGATTCTGGGTTCTTTAGAAACACCCTGTAAAATTACTTCACACCTTCTGCCCTTATTTTGGAACTCTCATTTTTGGACATGTGATATGAATACACCTTGAAGTTGGTATGAGAATTGAGTCAGTAATTTGACAGACACATACACACAAAAGGAAACATCTCACAGTGGCTGTTTAATTTCCATGATGTTTAAAGGCTTCTTCTCCCATTAACCTGTGCTGTAATACTGTACACGTCAAGATTCCTGCCAAAGTCCCTGCTGCTTTCATTTGTCTAGACAGCAAATGAGTTAAAAGCTCAGACTTCCTATCTTAAAACACATTAAAAAAAATAAAGCAAAGGCATCAGAAAAACAGAATCCCTGGAAAAAAAATCCTTCCAAGCACTAATTGTTAGGCCTTAAGAGCATCCTCTTTCCAAGTTATACATGTGTCACTTTTAATTTAAACATGTCCAAATATGTATTTATTTTCTCATTATGTGACAATATATACAATACAGACCCTTAAGATGTATGAGGTCAGCTGGAAAAAAAGGTTGATGTTAATTTAAAAATAGTCACAACCTCCAAAAAACCATATCAAAAACCAGAGAGAACACAAGAAAAATTAACAAGCCAAAATTCACTTTAAGAGAGGTGGCCAAGAACTACTTTTGGGTGAAATGACTTTCAACTGATATGTTTGTGTTATTTCTCAGGCAAAGATTCCATTATGGGTAACTCTCATTTTAAGCAGACATTTGTAGGATAATCAGCTAAACTGACACTTTACAAAAGCAAAATTCAGAGTTATGCATACCATTTTAGAGAAATCTCATTGTAATGGTTACATTTTCTTTGGTATTTAAAAATCAGCATCTAAAATAAAAGCTGTTCTCAAAGGTCCTTGGGTTAAAACTCCTGATATGAAACATGTTGCCATTCTAAACTTAGAAGAAGTAAACAATACGAGCATGAAATATGCATCAGAAAAGGGACTTTTTTTCCCACTGCACAAGCCTCAAGGGGTTCCTAAAATAGTCTCAGTTTTCAAACTCTTTTGAAGAGATTCTCCACCCTTCCACTATTAACAGTCTCAAGGAGTTATGCAGAATAGAAAGAACAGCAAATAGACCTCTCAACACAGCATGGGCAGTCTTGAACTCAAAAATAATTTGGCACAAAAATGTACCTATAAATTTGTTTTGGGTATATAGAATCTGGGATTTACCTTCATCTGGAAATAACGTTTCCCTTCTTGGTTAGACTCCCAGGACCAGCCTCAGAAATGCTCATGATAATGGCCTCAGAATGCTGATTTTAGCAACAAGTAATACCACCACTGACCAAGGGCCTTCTGAGTGCCCCAGATATTATGCATGTTTTCTTACGTGAGAAAATAATAGCGTCTTGTTAGCAGCAGTTCATTGTCCCTACCAGTTAAAACGCTTTTTATCTGATTTTATCATACTTAAGTCCAACGTACTTAAGACCCTTTCTGCCCACAAGTCAAGGCCCATGTCAGTGCGAAAACACTAAAAAGACTCGTGTGCATAACTGCTGGCCCTTTATTATTCCAGGAATGATGATGTTTTGAACGCAAATTATAGTGTACCAATGACATTAAAGCTGTATAACAAAGTGAGATACTGAATAACGGGGGGAAAGGTATTTTTCTGCCTAGAGTTACCCTTAAGTAAGCCCTATCTAAGTTTTGTCATTGGTGCTGAAGGACGGGTGAGGAGGTGGAGAACGAGGGAGAAGGCAGTCTTTCTGCGTCGATGACATTTTATATTCATATGTGGACTTGCACACTTGAATGTCCATCATGGAGTCTCAATGAAGAGAGATACACAAACGACCATAAAATGCAGAAAATTCTATGATGGAGGGGTCAATTAAAAGTGCTAAGAATATAGATTGATGGGTCAATGTCCAGGACTGCAGTCCAGACCAGGAGTAAAGGGCACTCTAGGACAGGTGGTGGGGAGGGGCACTCGGCAGGGAGAGAGACAGGACGCAGAGGGGACAATCCACAAAGGCAGAAAGGGCAGGAAGAGAAGGCAGCACATGCTCACCGAGGGACAGGAGGCACTCTGGACTGCACAGGAGAGAGGGTGAGGCTCCAGAGCCTAGCAGAGGCAGGCTGGGCATGGCCTCATGTGCCTATGCCAAGCAACACGGGCCTACATTTCTAGGAACTAGGGGACCACAGAGGTCCAGAAAGTGAATTTTAATATTATTCGAAGAGGAAAAATGTGCAATAGGGTGCCAATGAAGAGACTAAGAACACTTTAAACACAACTAAAATTGCAGGTGCTATTTAAGAATAAATCTGTCAAGTGCTTTTTTAAAAATCTGTGTATTTTTTGCATTACATCGAATTAAACAAATAATGGTCATGTGCGGTGGCTCACGCTTGTAATCCCAGCACTTGGGGCGACTGAGGCGGGCAGATCACAAGGTTAGGAGACCGAGACCAGCCTGGCCAACATGGTGAAACTCTGTCTCTACTAAAAATACAAAAATTAGCTGGGCATGAGGTGCGCATCTGTAATCCCAGCTACCTGGGAGGCTGAGGCAGGAGAATCGCTTGAACCCAGGAGGCAGAGGTTGCAGTGAGCCAAAATTGCACCACTGCACTCCGGCCTGAACAGAGTGAGACTCCATCTCAAAAAAAAAAAACCAAAAACAAAAACAAAAGAATTAAACAAATAACACAATGACAACAAAAAGTGCCGAAGTAACTTGAGTCCAGGTTAAATAGCAACATGTATTCTAGATTGCAGTAATTTTAAGAATCCACATAGCCATCTGACTCATTTCGGGTCCAGGTAAGAATCAATGGAAAACACGAGTTGAAAGACATATACCTTAACCTTAAAACAACGTAACAGTATCTAAAAACTATGCATAACATATAGCTTTAAAGATTACAGTCTCTTAATTCTATATTCTACTCCAAAACTGCTCGTGATGACTCTCAGGGTATTTAGTTGTAAAGGGGAAAAATCACCTAGTAACACTGAGGAAGAGTGAGATGGGTTTATAGGTTGGTGCTTTACAAACATCATTGCCAGGTATCAACCTATAAATATTAATGACCCATGTGCTTTGAAAGTAAGTTGACAAACTAACAAGACCTATAAATATATAAAATTTAGACTTTGTCTACAGAATCCTGTTGTTATAACTGAAAGTTTACAATAAATCTTCAGGACAGAAAAGCCATCAACACCGCCATTTGCATCTCTCATGGTAAAAAAAAACACGTAACAACTTCACTGTTTATCTTAGAAGTACAATGCTTAGCACGCGGAATCTCTGCAACAAAAGGCATGAACCTTCTGGAGACATTTATTTCTTCAGCAGCATAGCAATGAAATGCTTATAAACATTAAGACCTATAGGAACCCATAAATAAATTAGCAACTTTAAAAAATAAGGCAGGAGGACAGCTTGAGCCCAGGAGTTCAAGTCTGTAGAGCACTGCTGTACCTGTGAGAGCCTGTACATTCCAGCCTGGGCAACAAGACCTCATCTCTTGAGGGGGGAAAAAAATAAGTAACAGAAAAACATACAACTCACAAACTGTATGGAGCCTACAATGAAATAAATGGAAGTTTGACTTGTAGAACGTTACTAAACTTGGTTATTTTGATACGCTACCCATTCACGTGAACCATATGAAGAAATGTATTTGTTCTTCATCCTTTACTGAACTTTTTAACTTTCCATTCTAAAAGGACTTCAGATTTACACAAAACCAGCAAAGACATTTCTGAGAGTTCCTTTACATCCTTCATCCAGTTTCCCTAACAGCAACATTTCACATAACATGGCACATCTATCCAAAGCGCAAAATTAACACTAGTACCACACTGTTAACTACAGACTTTATTCGTGTTTTTCCAGCTTTACCACTTAGGTACTTCCTCTGTTCCAAGCCCCAGCCCACATCCATGTCACAGTGACTTGCCCTGTGTCCTTCGTCTCGCCATTCTGTGACCATTTCCCAGTCTTTCCTTGACATGTCTGAAGAGTACCTTTCAGGTGTTTTGTAGAATGTCCCCCATTTGCACGTCTCAGTGTTTTCTCACGATGAGACTGAGATGACAGATTCTGGGGAAAACACCACGGAAGTGAAGTGTCCTTCACATCGTACCATGCCAGGGAGTACCAGGTCAACATGACGACGTCAACATGACTCACCACTGGTGACGTTAGCCTTGATCACTTGGTTCAGGTGGTGTCTACCAGGTTTCTCCACTGTTCAGTTACTATTTTTCCCTACCCATACTCTACTCATGAAGGGAGTCACTAAGTCCAGGCCACACTCACGGGAGGGGAATTAAGCTCCACCTCCTAGAGAAAGAATATCAAAAAAATCTGTGGATATATGTAAAAACCACACAAGAATAAACATTTTGGGAGATATATATGAAGTTATGCAAGTATCTTAGCAGAAAATTTGTATATTTTCATTAAAATCATTTTTAAGGCTTCTGAGTGCTTTAAAAAAAAGTAGAGAATTCAGAAAGTTTTTACATGATTAGCTTAACTAGATTACAGATGGAAATGTTTTATGAAGACTATTTTTGTATTTTAAAATCAAATTCAACACATGCAGTACTCCTCCAAAAGTCAAACTTCAAACCATGCATTTTTCTTATTTTCTGTTATGATTCAGACTCACAAGAGGTTTCCAAAATGAGTTGTTTTTCGTTTTTGTACAGGGGCAGCTGGTCACTTAACACCTCAAGTGCTAGCACTTAAATGTAACTTTACATAATAATTTTTCCCAAGAGCATATAACCACTTTATAACACGTTACTTTAAAAACTACTCAAAAGGAGGTGGTCATAAACCTATCCATGGTTTCAGAAAGAAACTTCCAATACCAATAATAATAACGATGATAAAGAAAATAATATCAATAAGGACGTGAACAAGCACTTGACACGCAGTGTGCTTCCCACTCAAGCATACTACCTCTCCACAACAGCCATGTTACTACAGGCACTTCTGTAAATAATTACCCTGTTCCTTGGAGCATGCTCCCGGGCCCCTCCTCTGATGATCATTTCACTCCACTATAAAGAGTCTCAAAGACAGTATAACATAAGACATGGGACTTCGGCCGGGCGTGGTGGCTCATGCCTGTAATCCCAGCACTTTGGGAGGCCAAGGTGGGTGGATCACCTGAGGTCGGGAGTTCGAGACCAGCCTGGCCAACATGGAGAAACCCCGTCTCTAGTAAAAAAATACAAAATTAGTGGGGGTGGTGGCAGATGCCTGTAATTCCAGCCACTCAGGAGGCTGAGACAGGAGAATCGCTTGAACCTAGGAGGCAGAGGTTGCAGTGAGCCATGATTGTGCCATTGCACTCCAGCCTGGGCAACAAGTGTGAAACTCTGTCTCAAAAAAAAAAAAAAAAAAAAGACATGGGACTCCTAAACGCACAAGAGTGAAATTCATATTTCCTTTGCACTGTAATACCTTTGAACAAGGGAGAGACCTAAAAATCTTGACTCACTAGCCCATCATACTGCTAAATTCCTCTTTATCCAAGTAAATTATATATCTGGACAAGTAAAACTGGTCTTAAACTCTGATCAACAATCTGTAAATCGGCCGGGTGCAGTAGCTCTTGCCTGTAAACACAGCACTTTGGGAGGCTGAAGCAGGCGGATCACCTGAGGTCGACAGTTTGAGACCAGCCTGGCCAACATGGTGAATCCCTGTCTCTACTAAAAATACAGAAATTAGCTGGACGTGGTGGGGTGCACCTCTAATCCCAGCTACTCAGGAGGCTGAGGCACGAGCACTGCTTGAAACCAGGAGGCAGAGGTTGCAGTGAGCCGAGAGAGCTCACCAATACCTTCCAGCCTGGGTGACAGAGTGAGACTCTGTCTCAAACACACAAACACACGAAAATCTGTAAATCTCTGGAAGGTGCTGTGAGGCTTCTTGATACATCTTACTCTGTTCCTCTAATGAAACCTGCTTCTCAAAGGCATTCAATCAATGTTCAAATTTTCTCTTTTTTTTAAGTTTTCTTTTTAATATTTGTATGGTATCGTAACAGTATTCTTTTTGTTTTAGAGGGTGGGGATGATTAAAGTAAAATTTGGCCTCTGGAACCAGAGAGCTGCTGGTCTCTGTTTTACTCACTAAGAGGACTTGAGCACCTGAGTCACAGTCAAACCCTACCGGCCTCCACTTCACTTCTGTGCGTAGCATGTGGATAAGAAATAATGAATTCACAGTGTTGGGAGAGTTAAGTGAATTGCTGTAGATGAAGCAGCACGAAGCATGATCTGTCTGGCACCAAGATTTGTGCTCAGTAAATATTTACTGTCATAAAGGTGTTAGAATAAAAACATGGCAGCTAACTTCTCTAGCAGGAATTGAGGGGTAAGAGCAGTCTAAAATCATGTCCTGGTACAAACGTTCCTTCACCTAACCTTAAGCAAGTTAGCTAAATTCACTGAGAATACTTAATTTCACCACCCCCAAACAAGGAAAATAACCTTTATGCCACAGTGAGAACTAAATACGATTGTGAATCTGAAACATTAAGCATACAGTGGGTGCTCAATAAACAGTCACTATGTATAAATGCATACATCCACATATAAACATAAAATTCAGACACAGACTGTTTTTAAACACTGCTTATAAGGTAAAATACATTTTGAGTAAAGAATGTGAAAATTACTTGTAGAAAAATATCTCACTTAAAAGATGGGGTGAGTAGGGCTGGGCACGGTGGCTCACGCCTGTAATCCTAGCACTTTGGGAGGCCGAGGCAGGCGGATCACCTGAGGTCGGAGAGTTCGAGACCAGCATGGTCAACATGGTGAAACCCTGTCTCTACTGAAAATACAAAAATTAGCCGGGTATGGTGGCATGTACCTGTAATCCCAGCTACTTGGGAGGCTGGGGCAGGAGAACGGCTTGAACCCAGGAGGCGGAGGTTGCAGTGAGCCAGGGTCGTGCCACTGCACTCTACTCCAGCCTGGGCAACAGAGTGAGACTGTGTCTCAAAAAGAAAAAAAAAAAGATGGGGTAAGTAAACAGTGGTGGCATAAATGCATCCCATTCTTTACCAAATATGTATCAGATAATTATGTGTTAGGGAGAGAGTTATATTAACAATCAATATTATACTAAGCAAATGGCCTTTGGCACTTCTTTGAAGAATATAAACTCTGCAAACCAAAGAAAGCACTGGCCAGAGAAGGTAACCAGCCTAGTTGTAAAGTCTTGGTTCAAATCTTTGCTGTAGTACTTCTCAGTGGTGTGACATTGGACAAGTGATTTAACATCTCTAAACCTCAGTTTCTTCACCTATAAAATGGATTTCTGTCTCAAAGAGGCTGAGAGAACTAAATGAGTTAATAAAGAATCCATTTAATATATGTTAACCATCATTTTTATTTTTATTTTATAATATCATATAGTATGAAGCTAATTTAAAACAGGAAATAAGAAAACAGGACATTGTAACAGCAAGAAGTTAGAAACCATCTAAATTTCACGTTAGCAGTGAGCAATTTCAAAGTAAACAGAAATTATTAAAAATGTATGTTATATTAATATAAACAATATAATTTTGTTGAAAAGACTGAGTGAAAATCAAGTAACAGCAGAAAATAAACATCATAAAGATGATATGAGCATGCAGGCTTATTCATACATACAAAATATACTTGTATATATGTGCCTTTTTAAATGCCTAACAGGTATAGACTGCTGCTGAATAAAATATAAACAGTAGTTATTTGGGGTAATCAGATCTGGGAGAATTTTTACTTCTTCCTTTGTACTTAAGAATGTATCAACCGTATAAATGCTGAAGTTTTTTTTGGTAAAAGAAATAAAATGAAAGGGGACCCTGGAGATTTTAACACATAGCCACAGCACAACTTAATGAGGACAATATTAACTTACGCCCACTCTAAGGTGAACAACAAATCCTATTTAAAAGATGGGAAACAGATGAATAGCAGTGGCATGAAATCACATTAGTATTTTCAGGATAGATGTTAAAACTTAATGAAGACATATACAATAAGGAAACGACAAGATCAAGTTAGACAAAGAAAAAAGATTCTGCTCATATGCATAGTTTGCACATTTGATAACATTTTCTTTATGGTCCCCACTTAACAAGTCTGTAAATGCCTAATTAAGATGGCTGAGGAAAACTTCTGCAAAATCAGATTTTGGGTAAGTAGAAAAAAGCAAAAGTCTAACAATGGATTTTAACAGTACGGCCTTTTGATATACCAGCCCCAGTCTAACAACCCAACCTTCCCCAAAAGATGAAGAAACAAATTCAGACATGGGAACTTGTAGCTAAATGAGTCACAGAAGCTGGCATCTTGAACCTTTAGATTCTCAGAACAGAAATCACATGTCTATCAATACTTTAAACAGACTTTAAAAGAAATTGTTATTCTATCACTGTTGGCAACTTTGTGGACTAGGACCAATTATCAGGAAACAATGAATACCACTGCTTCAGGTATGGGTAGCGTCTGTGCCCTAAATAGGTCCTCAACAATCTTGTCAATGATCTTGTTCGAAGAGTTACATGCTTAATTTTTTTTTTAACTTTCAAAGAAAATTACAAATTTTAAGACAATTCTTTGTGAACTGATGCTTTTAAAGTTCTTGTATCATTCGGAAATTGTAGAAGTCTTAAAGTAATGCAATGGAGCGGAAACAGTACCCTACAGCTCTAACCTGAGGTCCATTTGTCCTACTGAGCTCACTTTTTGCTCTTAGGACAGGTCACCGCGTGAGATTGTTTAGGAGCACCATGGCAGTCCACCAGCCTGCAGAATGTGATAGGACCTTCTGTGATGTGCCCTTGTGTGGAATGCACCTGCCTCTTCTTGCCTTCTGTATCCTGTCCTCTTTTGAATTTTTTTCAACACTGCTAAGTAGATAAGACATTGTACCAAGGATAAAATGAATTTTGGCTCTGAGAACAAAAGCAACATCTTTAAAAATACACATATGAAGATTGGTAAATGCTACTCGGAAATTAAATAAAAGAAGAGTGAAGGGAAAACGTGTAAAGCCGAGGAGCAGAGCAATCTGCTCCGAGCTGCACGAGTGCCAGTTTGCGGGCCTCAGGGCTCGGCAGGATTTCTCTGTACAGTGCCAAACTCCAATATTGTTATGGTTAGAAAGGAATTTCTCACAAGAGCTAACAAAGGCAGAAGGTCATAAATAAACCCAGCAGGACTGCCTTGTCAGTTCTCATTATTAGCGCTGCAGGCATTTGCTTTTCTATGGGCTTCTTACAGGTTCATTTAAGTGTAAGAGTTCCTCCTCAAAAATTCAGATACTCATAAAGAAAACTGTTCCTAATCTAGCAGAGTAAAATACTTGAAAAGTAAGAAAATAAGTAAGCAAATAAATAAACACAGAAAGGCCAGGAGCCCTGCATACTGCCACACGCCCCGGAACTGGAGTACCTGAACTCCTGGCCTGATTGACTACCCTTAGCACCGACCACAAGAATTGTCTGAAGAATTATAGCTGGGCAGGAAATGATGCTGAGCTCCTAAACTGATGCTGACATATGTTACAAACTGAGCAAAGCACAGCTGTGTGATCATTACTATAATTATGAAGTGGCATTTAGTGTTTATTTTATTGAAGATTTTTAACTAGTAACAAAAAAGGAGGTATAAGTATATTAGCAATAGAAGAGATGTTGATATTTAGCAATTTAGAATATCAAAACTTATAAGAATTCCAACACAGATCTTTATTCAAAGAAGAAAAGATCTGATAGACTTGATTTCACGTACTACTAACTAGGGAATACATTTTCTAGCAATAAGAAAAATATATTTATCTACTTTCTTTTAAAAAAAAGAAAAAGAAAATGAACAATTTAATTATTATTCTTAAAAAAAAAAAGAGAGAAACACACTGGAAAACAAAATAGAAAAAAATATCAGTAGTGCCACTATTCAGAGCTAAGTAACCTGTAACATTTTGCCATATTTCCTTCTAGTCTTTTTTCTTAGGTATAGACAGCAACACATCTTTAAGCATAATGTGTATGCAGGAACAGATAAGTTACCAACTGACCTGCTTGCTATCCTCTATCAGGAAAAATGAATTACATCATGCCTTTTAAGAGAACAACTACAATTTCCAAGGAGAAATGCTATTGGTGTAGGCTAGGACGCTGGAATACCACTTCGTGTAGCTACCTAGTCAGTTCTAGAAGCTGAACTGTTAAGTACTGCTACGTTACAAAGAAAGGTATGTTTGCGGGATTCCTTTCCATTAGCTTGTAACCTCTCATTACCTACCACTCACGATCATTAGTGTCAAGCTGATACTGGTTCTTCACAGGAAAAAGGCTCCATGTTTGCTTTAGGCACTGGTAATTGGTCTATGCTCTCAGCATTCAAACACGACTGCCCTTGAATAACATAACATTACTGGTACAGGGAACATGAATAAATGCTGAAGCAAAGTGAATTTAAATGTTCGAGAGTGGCAAAAACCTGAGAGAGGCCTCACTTCACATTGGTGAGGAAAAGTGGGGTTTGCCAGAGAACACTTTTGAAGCAGCTAAATAACCGCATGAACTGTAGCCTACCTAAAAGAAATTAGTAGTTTTAAATTTGCAATAGGCAACAAACGTCACATTAAATTTTATTAGATTAATGGCTTTATAACCAGGTAGCCCTTGGTTGACAATGAGAGGCCATGAACAGTCCTCGGGAACTTGCTACTGAATATTTTGACAGCAGCAATAAATAGTAAAAGCCAGGTTCCCATACCTGACACACTCAGGACATGAATAATATATAAAAAATAAATTGAGTTATATTTAGACTTGGGACAGCTAACCTATGCTATTCTTAGCCAAACTAGGCATCATCAATTCTTAGAGCAGTTTAGCAGATGTTAAGGGGGCTCACACTTGAGTACAGAAAAATAAAAAAAAAAAAAAACCCACAGTATTTCAGTTAAAAACGTGATAGAAGGTAAACACAAAAATGTAGGGAGAGGCTAAATTTCACTCAGAAGAGAAACATTTATGACTGACTGGTTGTTAGGAACTGCACAGAATTTTCAGAACTGAAACAAGGCCAGAGTAGACATTTATTCCTATTCTGTGTTTCTGAAATGTGAAACAGAGGTCCAAAGAAGCTAAGTTATTCATATCAAAACTATGCACAGGTTCTACAAACACAAACTCCATTAAGATGCAGCTTCTAGATATATTCATTAACAACATCACCGCGGATGATAGCTTCATCCAAGAAGGCAGAGGATGTGTTTGTGTGCACCTGTGTATGCACGTGTGTTGAGTACGTGTGTCTCTAGTTAAATGCATTCTCTAACAGCTATTTCACACTATGTAAGCACACGACAATCTCGAAATCTTGTTTCATTTAGTAAAAATATGGCTTTGTAAGTGATAAAAGAAAGAGCAAAATGCAAAACTAGGCAGCAGAAATGTCACAGTATGCCTAAGAGCAGAATACACTTTCTGAGAGAGCCTTTGGCGACTTAAAATAGATGTCTTATTTTCTAATTTTTACCCTTCGGTGTGTCTCACAGGATGTTTTCTCTAGTTCCCCAATTGCTCGGACTTGCAAACATATTAATATTTAGTGTATCTCCTTGTGGGTGATCCCCAACAGCTGTTGTCCACAGGTACATAAACCAAGCATCCACCATCAGATTCAGCTGAAGACAACTACCTCCCACCAACACAGGCAGAAGAGAATGTCTTCAGAATGTGCCTACCTGACCTGCGCAGGAGGCCCACCTCTAATACAAAAAAAAAAAAAATTCATAATTAGGTTCAGAAGGAATTTAAAGAGCAATAACTAAAATGTATTTTATCAAGAGTGCTAATATTTTGCTCAAATCGATAAAGCCACGGATTATTTTTTTGCCTGCTGATTCCCCATGGGATTCACAAGAGTAAAATATAAGAGAACCAAATTGTGAAGACAGAATGTTTTGTGAAATCATAGTCCATGAAGTAAACCATCTGTGATCTAGCACAGTTCTCAACTGACAATGGATCCCTGGTGCCATTTGATGTGATAAATAGTTTATTTTATAAAGTTCTGAGTTCTTAAGTATCTATAATTGTTTTAGGTCTTACACATATGGGGTATGGCACAAGCTGAATTTAAATTCCTGAGAAGAGCTGACTGTGGAATTAACCATACCTACGGAGATGCTGGCCATGCGCACCCCACAATTACGTATGGCAGGATCCAGACAAGAAGAAAAGGGGGAATAAAGGGAAAAGACAAAAATGGGTAAAGAGAGCAAAAGACAGAAAAACACAGGCACTGCACAATGCGCAGAACAAGTGCGTATTACAATACTTTCTGTATGAATAAACAAATAGGTCAATGACAATACACGAGAAAAAAAAGCATGGCCAGCAGACAAGCATCAGGCAGATCCAGCAAACAATACATCTTTTTAAAAATCTTAACCTATCACTGCTAACCTAAATGATACAGGAAATGCTACATGCACATTTGAGCAGGAGGAACCTTTGTGAGAAGCAAAACAAAGTGGCCCTGTGGGCAAGATGCAGCCCCATAAAACCACGGTTCCTCTGTGGAAGAAAACTGTACCCCATTCTCAGGAATGAGGGGAGCAGGGAGGCTCTGCCTCAACAGAGTGCACCAGGCAGTTTCAAACCCCATTCATTCTTAAGAAATTGACACTGGATGCGCTGTCAGAGTGACTCTGCTTGGCACCAGTAGATGGCCTGTACTTCCCGGACGAATGAGCAAAGCTTAGTGGTTAGGAGCACTGGCTACTAGTCATTCAGCCTTGAACACTTGACTTAGTTTTGAGACCTCAGTTTCTTCACTGATAAACTAGTAAAAATACTGCTAGTTTGTTAATGATGTAAGAGCAAGCCTTGGAATCTGCTTGGCAAACAGAATAAATGATAGCACTTTTTAATTTTTTTATCCAAGCCATTTTTAAATGTCCTTTAATCCTGACAGCCCACTCAGTAAGTAGGGACAACTAACTGCATTTCATACACAAGGAAACCGATTCGGAGGGTGAGGTAGGTGGGCCATGATTTCAGTCCAGCTCTGTCTTCAAAGCCATTTTCAAAGTTCTAAAGTCCACTTCTCTAACACATGTTTTTCTCCTCTCTACTCCACACCAGGGAAAAGAAAGCCAGAGAAAGAAATTTTTAAAAATTATACTCTATCCGTGTTTTCCAGGAGGTTCATGGTTTTTCTGAAATTAAAATCATTTAATAATTCAAGTGTATCTCCGTCCTCTCCTAGCAAAACAAGTATTATTTTTGCTTTGATGGAAAATGACATCTCTCCCACTGCAATAATTACCTCCCAGATCTACTGGAACAGAAAATGGCAAAACACTACCCCCAGTATCCTAATGAAGGGACTAAATGATTCTATTCTTTGGAACAAAAGACCACCATGAACTCAGACATAAGCTATCAGTTAAAGGCTATAATATCATCATACAAGCAAGACAGTGTTTTGGCCCAAAAATGTCATTAAAATTAAAACTTTCTTCATGGAGATATTTATACATTTAATGGAAGATACTTTAAAACTAATTGTGCATTATATTTTATATCTGTCAGGAGACCATTTAAAATTCTGAGATTATATGCAGTCTTCAGAAAACAGTAATTACAGAAGAACAGTAAAAACAAAACTGAAAGGAATTGAACTACACCTTTCCTTCCTGTAATTTTTAAAGGATAACTCTTGAGTAACCGATTTTGAAAGCAAAGGAAGGAATACTCTCTTCCATGTTATCTGTATTGTCTAAAATTTCTTTTAGTCGGATTCTGAAACAGTAAAAACTGATGTTGACAGAAACTCCTTGAATAGTTTTGTGTTTTCTTCACACAAACCCTTTCACATTTTAAAGTGAAGAAATAAGACTGCTTTCTGTACCCAAGACTAAAAAAGAATGGCTTACCATTAGTGACTATTGGCGACTGGAAATTTAACTGACTTTCACTCAGTGTGGTGGGGGTTGGGAATGGACGGATAATGATTCAAAAGAGGCTCAAGAGGGCTTCTAGGGTCCTGGTGGTGTTTCTGAACCCAGTACTGATTACGCAAGTGTGTTCATTTTGAGAAAATGTATCAAGCTGTACATTTAAATTTGTGCATGTCCCTGTATTTATGTTACACTTCCACAATATTTACATTAAAAAATGGACTTCTACACAATGACAGCATAGTCATTTGTCATGGCATTAGAGAAAATAAACCAGCCATCTCCCAAATCCTTATGGTCTTATTTCATCCTGATAGGTCAGCATTCATGTGTACTAAACTCTTCTTTAGTATTTCCCCTGAAAATATGACCTGCTCTCAGAAAAGCAAGAAATCCATTGTAAATGGAAGTTCCTATGGGTAGGTAATGGTTTGACCCCTGATCCCACTACCACAATTGTTCCAATTCTCTAATGATTTCCCTGCAGGGTTCATTTACCAGTTCTGGGTCAAAGACCAACATGCCCATGAAGTCAAGGGTCAACCCAAGCAGTGCTTGATGTATTTGAGAGTAACTGTACCATAAAGCCACCTTTCATTAATTAGAGATGGTTATGAATTTAAAATAAAAGTAGAAACCACAATATCATCATTCTTTATATTAACAAATTCACAGGCACACACATATGGAATGATCTATCCCGATTATGGTACAGAACCAGCAATACCCAGAGCCAAAGTAGTTACGGCTTAAAAAATAGAGCCCATTTAACCTTACTATCTTTAATAGTATCACAGTTGAAAGCATTTTTCATTTGTCGCTCAGATTTTCCTTCAAGTTTTCATTACTTTGAACTTCTTTTAACTTATATTCCTCATGACTTTGACCAGCACAGTTATGTGCAGGTTAGACAGGGACTTAGAGAGGTGAATTTCCCCGGATATGATAAAGTGCTGCTTTAATACTCTTTTAACTTAAACACTACTTCCTTCCTTTCATATCTACAAACGTAACTACTTGCAAATAATAATTTTTGTGTTAGTTTAAACAAACTACTCCAGTAGAGAATGGGTTGAGCCATTTGGACTTGGAAGTGGAGTATCTTTTAGAATCAGTCAATTCCTAATAAAATAACAAAAGACGGTAACTTTCTCTACTGGTTATGCTTATTTATCCTGAAGAGGAAGGAAAGGGAGTAGCCATCAAAAAAAAAAGAAAAAAGAAAGAGGGAGAGAAAGTGAGAACCCAGGCTGAAGGGAAGGGGGCAGGCCAAAGTTGTGGCTGGGGTGCAGGCAGGATCAGGCAGAGGGCGGGGCCTGGGGTTAGAGGCTGGATCCGCCAGGGCCGAAGCTCTCAAGTGTAATCCACTTAGCTGGCCAGGAGAGGATGTGGGAACCGTGGGGCACGACACTCGTCAGGCGCAGCAGCTAGAGGTGCATTTGGTGAATCCAGCCAGGGTTGTGCATTTTCCACTTGAAGGACTTTGGATAGGGGTACAAGTGCTCATGAATAAGAAGCGTTGGGAGAGTAAAAATGAAAACAAATCAAGTCTTCACTGTTGACTGGGAACAACAATACACGCAAACTACAGAAGGAACGCCAAGAAGAATGCTTCCACGGCATTGTAAAAACTGAGCACAGCCTCTGAGTGTCTTATTTTGCTCTTTAATATTACAAGATAGACATAGCTAAACACGCATTCTAGAGAAAGGAGCTTTAGATTCTCATGAAAAAACAAGTATTCCTGTTCAGCAGATAGATTCAAGGTTACCTTAAAGAGCAAGGCCTGCTCCTAGATCGGCAGTACCTATTATCAGACCAGATATACTCAGATAGCTCAGGAAAAAACGGATCAGTCAAACGAGGGGCTGACCAACCAGGGGAGAATCTCAGAGGTGCTGCAAGACAAAGATGACAACAGGGGAGGGAATCCAGGCCAAAGAGTATCAGGGATGACTGCACAACCAGAATGGGATTCCGACTGTGGAGAAGCAGGTTTCCAGCTAGCCTCGTGGATGCTGCAAACCTTCCGATTATTTAACCACCCATGTTCTGATGCCACCCTCAAAGACCGGCCTCTCCCTGTGGAGGTGGCCTGCAGGTAGAGCACTGTGGTGCCAACCAGGGTGCTGCATGAGTCTTCGTCTGAGATGGGTCATCTATCTCTCAGTATTCTGGTAAAACCGCTTTTTGAGTCTTGTAAAATAGAGAACCAGAACTTGGACTTAAAGATACTTTCTAAAGGAATGCCACCCTGTGATAAGTCATGAAAAACCAAAATCCTCCCACACTAGCCATTGGATGTTGTGCAAGGACGAGACTGTCAGGTCTACCTAAGTAACAAGCATCAATAAAATTGAGAAGTCTGACTCATCAGAAGTACATTTTGTACAAGTTTTGTATTTTACACACATTTTATGTTGGTAGCTCATGTGTCCTTGGTAAGTTAACATATTGTTCTTCCACACTCAATTCTTAACAGTATAACAGAATTAAACTCACATTCTATAGGCAAGTCAAGTAACAGCACAACTGTCTAAAACAATACCTAACAGAGGAAGAAACGGCCCCTATGATAAGCGTCTTGGTGTGGAAAAGGCACTGGCTTTTTATTACTAGCTGCGTGTCCCACAGTATCAGCTACCTGACCTGTGAGGCTGCTTCCTCCTTTGTCAAACTGGCATGACACCACTGTGTTAGAAGAAACACAAAGCAACTGTTTACTTGCTGCTCAGCAAATGTTAGCCCCCCCAACCCCCACCCCTTCTACCCTTACTCAAATTTCCCACTGGCATGGAAAAATGCCTGGTGGCTCAGTCACCTGTCCTGGAAACTGTCCTCTCTTCCTTGGAACTTGACGGTAATCTAAGATTCAAAAATGTTTAAAAGGGGGGAAAAAAAGGGAAAAGCCACCACATTAAAGATTCTCTACATTCTTCAAATCCAGGATGAGGACGGTCAGTAGGATCCATCCATTCTCATTCGGAAATGTGAATTATTTCTTTAAAATATACTTTAAAATATATCAGATTAATAGACGCTTCGTGTAAAACAGTAAGCATCACAGGAGGAAGACAAGTAGCGAGTGCTCACCGGACCGCTGCCATCAGTTTCTTACGGTGCCCGGTCCTCAAATCTTCTATGAACATACAAGGGAAAATTTAAAAACCAAACTCATGTCTACAGCAATCAACAGAAGGAGAAACAGGCCACATTCGGTGGCTCACACTGGTAATCCCAACACTTTTGGGAGGTCAAGGTGGGAGGATTGCTTGAAGCCAGGAATTCAAGACCAGACTGGGCAATGTAGCAAGACCCTGTCTCTATAAAAAAAAAAAAATGAAAAAAATTAGCCGGGCGTACTGATGTGTGTACCTATAGTCCCAAGTACTTGGGACACTGAGGCAGGAAGACTGCTTGAGCCAGCAGTTGAAGGCTGCAGTGACCTCTGGCACCACTGCGCTCCAGCCTGGGTGACAGAGGAAGACTCTGTCTCTGTGAAAAAACACCAACAAAGCAAAAGGAGAAACAGAAATAGGGGAACATACAATACCAAGAGAAAGCAAAAGAATCTAATGCTGTAGCTGTGTACTTGGAAAAGTAGATTCAGCTTATCATGACTGCTTTGTCAAACATTTGATTATCTCCAAAAAGTGACAGCAGTGACAGCAGGCATGGGCTGTCTTTAGCTCCTTTCATTTTTGCTGTCTCGCTTTTCCCACTGCAAACTCAGTGGTTATTAGCTGCTGGAAAAATTTACCATGGTGACTCTTCCACAGAAACATTTTCCTCCTGCCACATGATGCACGTTTGGAAAAAACATGGCACAGACATTTCAGTTTAATTGTTCTTAATTGGGTTGTCTGAAAAACAAAAACAGGTTTTTTTTTATGTTGTGAAAAAATACACAAAGCGTGGAATCAGCTATCTTTTTTATTTCTGGTGTATTATTTAAGGCATGGCACAAAGTAGGCACTCTATGTGGATAGCTTAGAGTTACCAGATAAAATATGGGAACTCAGTTAAATTTGTATTTCAGAGAAATAACAAATTTTAAGTGTATGTGCCATGTAATATTTGGACTTAAACTAAAATTTTATTCATTGCTTATCTGAGCTTCAACTATAACTGGGGAACCTATTTTTTTTTTTGTAAATCTAACAACCCTGAGATGGTAAAAGCAATAATAGCTATGAGTTAAAATACCCACGCCCACTACCGGAACTCCTCCCCACAACTGTGAGATGCCAAGCAGGCGCCTTCACCTCTTGGCTCTTCTGTTCCAATCTATGAAATGGGACATCACCTGCCACACAGTGCAGGGTTGACATTTGGAGCACTTCCATGTGCTTGGTGCCATTCTAAGTGCTGCAGGTAAGTAATGTACTCCATCTTCGCCACTTTTTAAGATATTTACTATTATTGCTCCCATTTAAAATTTTACTATTATATATTGCCATTATGCCAACAGCTAACAAATGTAAATTCAAATGCAGCCAGGCTCTCAATTTAATGTAGGAAAAATAAATATATGATAAAATGTATAAAAAAGACACAAATAAGAGATATTACAATTAAAGAATTAGAAGGAATTAAACTCTGAAAAAAAAAAAAGACTGTCTCGGTTGAGGGGACAGCCTGAGTCGAGTCCACAGGAGGAGACACAGACCACATAAGACCCTCTGCCCATCCGGAGGTGCCACAGCAGGTTGTAGGGTGGGGAGTGGGCAGAGCACTCTCCTCTGTAACATTTTTTGAAAAGGCTCAAAATGAAAAAGACCAGCAGCTCCATGGGGAAGAAGCTGTAAAAGATCATTTGTGAGTTAACTAACCATAGATGGGCAAAATTAACCTTGGTGTGGACAAGGAATTTGTTGAGATGGAAAGGAAGGACAGCTCAGAGAAGCTGAGGAGGAAAAAATAGCAGGGGGTTAAGGACTGAATAAAAAACGTGTAAAATAAACCATAAGCAGATATTTACTACCATCTCAGGACTGTGAATCAGTGCCAAGGCAGCACGGCTGGGCTCCTGAATGTGATGAGACAATGAAAGAAATGTCAAAAAAAAAAATTGTTCAGATTTTGCTTTACATATATTAAAATGCTTTTAAAATAAGTGTAAATCTAGATATTAACCAGACTGAAACTTTGTTGTGTGTGAATTTGTTGTTACTGGTAAGTATTATTTAAGAAAAACTACTAGTGAAACAAGTGATATTGGAAAATTATTTATTCTTCCTATGGCCATAGACCTTGGGATTTTACATTTATTAATCAAAGTATGTAACGTCTGTGTTTGCATACAAATAGAGAGTACTTGCCGGATAATTATTAATAATTATTTTTGTTCAAGATAATTAATCTTAAAAAGTTGCACACATGCCTACTATACCCTATGACAATGCAAAAATTGAACATTCTCTGCTTTACCATCGAATTGGTTTCTGAGTTCAGAGCTGAGAGGCGCTATGCTACATAATTTACCTTAAGAACTGTTTTTATCGACTGATGGATTGTTTTCCCAGATGTGGACTTATCAGTGCTCTCTTTAGTACTGGTATCTGGACAGGGAGTTGGCAGTAAAGTTCCTGTTTCACTAATTACATTCTTTTCCAAAAGTTCACCCTGCCTCGGTGTCCAGGTAATTGCAATTAAGTCAGGAATCTGGTAATTAGAAATTCAAGTGCCCTGCCAGGAACAATACACTTCCTCTTGACGAGCGGCCCACAACAACTAATTCATTTGGAAAGGACAGAAGCTGATGTGAGGTGGCAATGTAGATGTTGATTAAGCAACAAGCACTGAAATAAATTTTCCCCTCCTTATTCTAAAGCAAAATGCATTCTATCTCATTTAAACTCCTAGAAAGCATTTTGTAAATTCTGAAATGCACAGACAAAAGCATAACCACTAATATTCAATAAAGCTTGCTCTCTCTCCCTCACAAAATCATTCCCAGGCCAGGCAGGGGGGGTTAGAGCCCACCAGATCTACCAGGCAGTAGAAGTGGTATGCTAAGGAAATTTAGGGTCACTTGTATCTTGCTAATCATTGTTGTTTAACCCTAGAGCTTTCCACAGGGCCTGGCCCACTGAAAACGATCAATGTTGAATAAACTAGTCTCAGAACCTCTTTGTTAATACTCTCATCTCAGAACTCTTTTGGTAAAATACAGGAATAAACATTTCTCTGACTCACCAATAGATTAATTTCCATTAAATGAATCAGATTCTAACAAACCTCATATTCTGCAGTATACTATCAAATATTTACAAACAATTCACTATGAAATGAAGATTTCAGGTAAGAAAGGAAAACATGGTATATAACTTTAAAACTATCTCTCTAAAAAGCAAAGGCTTAGCTGATTCTTATAGCCATTTTCTAGCTAATGGAGTAATTTCACCAGCTTCTTTTATTCCTGACATCACATAAATCTATTATATAACAAACTGCTATAAATGATCATGTAAAACTTTCATTTATACATCAATTTGCTATTTTCCAAGCACTTTCACATTTTCTCATTTGATTCTAAAGATACACAACTAATCAATATATCATCTCAAGTATTTTCTCATGCCAATAGATAGCACACACTGTTGATCAATGAATATATTTTTATTTTAAAAAACCCATTTCCAAGCTGAAGTGCCTTTGGCTACAACTCATCTCACTGAAATATCTAAGCGAGGTGTTTTCGGGCCTCCAGGTCTTTCCTACCAACATCATCAGCCCCAAAGAGATCTGCCTATTCATTCCTGCCTGTCTGTGAGGCTACCCTCCTCCCCAAGGAACTAAGTCGAATCTCCTTCAATGCCTCATTGCCCCCGACCACATGGTACTTTCCCTCTTCTGTGTCATATTAACCACATATCACTGGTCAGGTGCTACCCAGCCCCATCTCTCCAACTGCACTGCAGATGATGAGGACCAGAACCAGGTTTGCCACTGCTAGTATCCTCAGCACCCAGCACTGGTGAATGAGGCGGGAAGACTCTGCAAGGGACAAGCTGTCTCCTGCGGATCACATGGCTTGCTTTTGTGAACACCAGCTCACATGAAAGCGGGTGACTGACCTCACAGTTGCAGGAAATAAAAAATTTGGCACAAAGATCAAGATAAAATCATTTGAGAAATAGTTGCTGATAAGACCTTAGAGAAAAGCCTGATGGCTTTCAGGTGGTCACCTGAGCATATCTGAACTCATGGCCCTACTGGAAGTGAGGTGAGGAGGGTAGCAGAGGAGCCACCATAAGATCAAACAGAACAATGACTTCGGCATGTATGTAAGTTGGGTGCCTGTCTTGCCTTACTATGCCACTGCTTTCCTTAAGTACTACAGTTCATCTACTAGTTGCACAAGTTCCCAAAAAGGGGTGCATCCGTAAAGTACTCCATCAAAACTCAAAAACTTCTGCAAAAGAAAGAAAATTAACTAGTAATTTTCATGTCGACATTAGTAATTCCTCTGGAATATCAGAAAACCGCTCAATCTACTCCTAGAGTATGCTGTTGGTATCATCAACCCTGTCGAAATTAATCTTCCTAAACTTTTGCTTCTAGAATCAAGTACAGGAAATATTTATTGCTATTTTAAAATTTTGACAACTTTTCAAAACCTGGGTAACTAAAAAACAATGAGACTTGCTTTATATACATCTTAAAATTTTCAGCTCTATGGAATTCCCCCACCTAAATGACTGAAATCAAGTGCACACAAATCCTATTTAAAATACATTATTCTTCTCTGAAGTAATTCTGAAAGGAATCAGTGTTAGCAAAGATAAATTCAAAATAATGAGCCATGCATGGTGGCTCACACCTGCAATCCCAGGTACTTGGGAGGCTGAGGTGGGAGGATCGTTTGGGCCTAGGAGTTCAAAGCCAGCCTGGGCAACACAGTAAAACTTCATCTTAAATATCTATCAATCTCATTTATATAGTTATAGATATAGAAATATACACACACACACACAGACACACATACCTGCAAACATAATTTAAAAGGATAAGATTGATTTTTTAAAAGACAAAGGATAGTTTAGATTTTTAAAACATGTTGTATTGCATTTGATTCACAGAATTTAAAGAAAAATACATAATTATTTAAAAATTAAAACAACTAGGGTGATGGAATAATCTGCACAGCCCGCATGAAACATGCTTACCTATGTTAACAAACCTGTACACGTACCCCTGAACTTAAAAGTATTTTTTAAAAAGTTTTAACAACAACAACAAAAAATTAAAACAAAACTCAACTGCCTAAGTTTTTCCTTGTATGCGCCAAAAATGATGAGTCAAAACTGAACATCAAAATGATGGTTTTAAAAAATATTGTTTAGACAAACATTTTTTTCTTAGCATTTCAAGTCTCTCGGACTAACCAGACACAGCAGGGCCTCCTTTTTTTTTTTATTATTTGCGTGACTGTGAAGATTCATGAGATCACAACCAAACAGAACTATTGGAAGGAGAAACTGAGATCATAAAATCCTTCGACAGAAGCACTGAGAACAGCAACACAGCACGTTCTCCACCCACCCCAGAGGTGCATCAACCGCACAGTAAGAGTCTGTAGTAAGAAATTACTTCTCTTGCGCTGTGGCAAAGGTTCAGAAGCTAACAATAAAACTGCTGCTATGATGGATAGCTCTGTTAAAGATGCTTATCATTTATTTTCAATGTTGTCAGTCAAATATGTCCTATTATATCCCACTCTCATTTTTCCAAAGCTGCATTTTAGAAAAATTTAAGTTAAGGGCATTTTGAGTACATATAGAGAAAACCTTTGTATCTCTAAAATCTGAGGGCAAATGTGAATCAGTAGCTGTGGGAGGCAGATTTTTAAGATGGTCCCTAAGACTCCCAGCCCCTGGGATACACACCCTACATGATGCCTAACCCTAAGTGTGAGGGGGGCTGTGGAGATGACAGATAACACTCCTGTCATTATGTCACTTTAGACGGTAGAAGGGATTTTACAGATGTAATTAAGGTCCCTAATCAGTTGACTTTGGTTTAATAAAAGGAGATATTCCTCGGTGCGTCTGACCTGATGAGGTGATCCCTTGAAAGAGATGAGAGAGATTGGACACACATCTCCTCCTGCCTGCTGCAATGTTGTGGAGACAGCACCGGAACTGCAGGTCATCTCCAGAAACAGAAGGGTTCCAGGTTGGCATGCGGCACCATGGTGAGAACCTTAGCACTCCAGACACAGGGAAGTCAATTCTGCCAACCAGTGAGCTTGGAAGAGGACCCCAAACCTCAGATGAGACCACGGTCCTAATACTGTATCTGAACTTTGTGAGATCCTGAGTAGAGGACCCAGTTACTGGACTCCCAGCTACAGAAACTGTGAGATAATCAGGAAGCACGGTCTTAAGCTGCTGAATTTGGGGTAATGTGTTACTCGGCAGCAGAAAATTAATACATTTGAAACCTCACATTCCTTTCAAATCTCACCAGAGGAGATCTGTAAAAATTTTCAAATTTTCCTTTTTGTTAAAGTTAGCTTTCCATTGTTATCAAGAATATTATAATCAAATTTAAGGACAAAAGAGGAGTTACTACAGTGAGCAGTAAAGGCTTGAAATGTAAGGTGATATTTACATTAATGTTATCTTTTTAAAGCAAAAGTTTTGAGCAACTACTTCTAAAAAACACTTTGTACAAGTTCAGCGGGTGAATTTAAATGACAAAGACAGAAACAAAAAAAGATCACATTACTGGAAAGAAGGAAAATCAAAGCCATAAAAATAAGATAGGTAAACTAATGATTATTCTCTAGTTAACCAATTAATGATCTGTATCTTTTCTATAGCAGTACATTATTCGAGACCTGGCTTGAAGGAGAAGGAAAGATAATTACTCAACATTTCCAAAGGGAAAGCAATGCAAATGGTCTCCTTGTCCACAGAGCAGGCACTAAGCTCTGTCTCAGGTATGTGCTGGCTTCAGTCTTGAGGTACCTCCTCTCTGGAAAGCCCCTCTACTTCTCAGCTGATGCCAGCTGAGGAGGATGCTTCCCGGTGTTGAGTTCTAGTTATGTTCCCTCCTCTGCATGTTTATGCTACAGCTTCCTCCAGTTTTAAAATTTAATGGAAAATGGAACCATGTCATATATCCATGTGAAAAGAGACCCACCAGTGGGGATGGGTGAACTAGTGAAACGCTGCTGCAGAAATGAGGTATGGCTGAGACAGCAGTGAACAGTGGACAGGAGGGAGAGACATGTGAATAGACATTTATGTGTTTTGTGCTAAAATAAAATTTATAATGTCTGCATCATTTTCAATGATTTCTGCTTTAACCAATCTGACCATCACCCCTTTAACAGTGACATCTAACAAGGAGGCCTAGGCTGTGGTTTTTTTGCCTTTCACAGCTCAATGTGAACAACTATTTCCACAAACCTTGCTCTTTAAGTAAGAACCACTTCCTCAGACACAGAAGAAAAAGCCCTAGATGGGAAGCAAGGAGATGTGAGGTCTAGGTTAGCAGTCCTTCCATGAGGCTCACTTCCTACTTTCGTAACACAGAGATAATGGATTACATTTCTCATGTCACTTGTGGCTCTAAATCCTGTCACCAGATTTACATGTTTATTGCAAAATATACATTATTCCAAAAAACTATAACTCACTACCATTTAAAAAAGCAAACATTTAATTGGGCAGTAAGAACATTAAAAGATGCTAAGGAAATTTAAGACAGTTTTATGCTGCCCTGTGTTACAAATCTTTTTAAGATACAGCATTTCCCTGTAATCCCAGCACTTTGGGAGGCCGAGGCGGGCGGATCACGAGGTCAAGATATCGAGATCATCCTGGCCAACATGGGGAAACCCTGTCTCTTAAAAAAAAAAAAAAATACAGCATTTCCAAGGGGAAAAATCTAATGTAAGGCAAGGAATCACAGTTTCCGGCCATTCACTTTCTTTCCTTTTTTTTTCTTTTTTGTTGAGATGGAGTCTTGCTCTGTCGGCCAGGCTGGAGTGCAATGGCACAATCTTGGCTCACTACAACCTCTGCCTCCTGGGTTCAAGTGATTCTCCTGCCTCAGTCTCCTGAGTAGCTGGGATTACAGAAGCATACCACCACACCTGGCTAATCTTTTTTGTTTTGTTTTTATTAAGATGGAGTTTCACTCTTGTTGCTCAGGCTGGAGTGCAATGGTGCAGTCTCAGCTCACTGCAACCTCTACCTCCCGGGTTCAAGCGATTCTCCTGTCTCAGCCTCCCAAGTAGCTGGGATTACAGGTGCATCTCACCACACCTAGCTAATTTTTATTTTGAGTAGAGCCAGAGTTTCTCTGTGCTGGTCAGGCTGGTCTCAAACTCCCAACCTCAGGTGATCCGTCTGCCTTGGCCTCCCAGAGTGCTGGGATTACAGGTAAGCCACCATGACTGGCCAAATATATATATATAATATATATATATATATATATATATATATATAGTGTATATATATATATTATACGTATATATATTATATATATATAGTATATATATATATATATATATATATAGTATTTTTAGTAGAGACAGCATTTCACCATGTTGGCCAGGCTGATCTTGAACTCCTGACCTCAGGTGATCCACCTCCCTCGGCCTCCCAAAGTGCTGGGATTACAGGCGTGAGCCACTGTGCCTCATCCACTTCCATTAAAAAAAATTTTTCATGCTATCACAATAAATCAAACTTGTAAGGAGGCTTGATATTATAACACATAAGCAACAAAAAGCCACTGACATGATTCTTTTCCTAATCATATAAAACAAAGCAAAAACCAGTCAAACTAAGGTCCTTAAAGAAGGAATCATTTTTACATTCAAGTGATAATAATTATAGTCAAGATTCAGGAACAAAGTTGCAGGACTGAATAATCGCCGAGTAGGAAGGAGAAATTATAAAGTGCTAGCATTAAAAAGATGTAGAAAAATTGATAGTTTTGTGTACTGCTCTGTTTATACTATTGACAAGAAAGCACACCCCCCAAAGGGCCATTGCTATCTTCAGTATAGCTAGCTTAAGATCTGCATGATACACCGGCGCAGTGGCTCACCCCTGTAATCATAGCACTTTGGGAGGCTGAGGCAGGCGGGTCGCCTGAGCTCAGGAGTTTGAGACCACCATGGCAACATGGTGATAAAAATACAAAAAATTAGCTGAGCATGGTGGTGGGTGCCTGTAATCCTAGCTACTTGGGAGGCTGAGGCACAAGAATCGCCTGAGCCCCAGAGGCGGAGGTTGCAGTGAGTCGAGATCATGCCACTGCACTCCAGCCTGGGCTACAGAGTGAGACTCTGTCTCCAAAAAAAAAAATTTGCATGATATTTTACACTATTGTAACTCAGGCTGGTAAAAACTGCTCTTATGTGCTGTTGCTTGGTGTAAGTTGCTGTTTGTCCAATCTCTGTCCATTTAATCTTAAATTCTTTGAAACAAAGTCTATCGTTTACTTTCTAACTTCTGTTTTGCTTTAAAAGGTACTCTGTATAAGCAGCCTTTCAGATTATGCCTGTATGAGTTACATAGCTACAAGAGTTCACTTTGGAATTCCAAGGACACTGATTAAAATATCCATAAGGAAACTTCACTTCGTTTCACAAGAAATGTGCAAATAAAGGTGCCTATTATACTGGGATAAAGTAATCAGCCCCAGCAAAACTTATTTGAGTAGCAGAGAGCATCTGTCTACAGCTGACATCCAGTCCAACCGGCAGACTTGGCTCCAGACAGATCTATTACCATTCAATACCTTAGCTGAAAGCTATTCCCTGATCAGTTCTTCCGTATGAAATAAGTCACACAGGCTCTGAGAAGCTTGACTGTCTAGAGATAATTCAACAATATATGAGGGTCAGTTACTTCATTTTACAAAAAGAAAATAAATCTCTGCTACTCAACCTTTATTTTTATTGCTTCATCTACAAGACAAAACAGCACAACTGAAGACATTTTCCTACATCATTAATCGGTAAAATACGACGTACCTGGAAGCCTGCAATGTCCACAGGCCTCGGGCTCCAGTTTTTAACAGTCTTTTTCTGCAAACTGCTGTTCTGGCTACATTTTCAAAATAATTACCTATGAACTAACTGGACAAAACTAAAATAAAGGAAAATACATCTAATCATGTAAATAACCATACAGATACAAGAGAATTTTAAATACGTTTATGAACTATGGATACAAAATTATATATTGTGTGACAAAAGAAACAACATGAAAAGATCGCCATAATTCTTTCTGCATAAAAATACCAATACCTAAGTGTGGTGCATGAGGACTCTACTGACTGCCTCAGATCCTGTTACTCAAGAATCATCTGTACACTCTCGAATTATATTTTTACATTCTCCTAGTATTATAAATATTCATTTTTTTCTTGCTTTCCTCTGCCTGCATTTATTGAAAGATATACAGGCACAAGAAGTCTAGCCACCTCTAACAATCAAAAGATACAAAGCATAAAATTCAGAATTGTTACATATTACATTTCAGTATAACCTAAAGTACCGTGTGAATTTAAGAGGTTACTGATTACAAATAGTCATCTAAAATTAAAATGATTCCTTTAACCATTTTTTTTGCTTGATATGAGAATCTATTGTAAATTCTTATTCCGATTATTATTTACTGAACTCTAAACTGCATTTTCCGTTAGCATTTAAATGGATAAAGGGAGCTGCCTGGAAGATCTAGTTTCGTTGTGCTCATTTCTATCTGCTGTTTTAGTTTAAGGCACATTTTCCTTTATTTCACTTTTCCACAAGCCATAAAAAAACTCATTTCTAATTCATTCGTTCGTTCAGCTTAACCTCTCTTCTCAGCAATTAAAGCACTCTGCGCATCCCTCATCTATCATACAGCCAGCTAAATAATGCATTGCGTCCCCCGCTCATCTTTTATCATCCCAAATGACAGGTATTAGCATATCTCCCCAGTCAATTACAGTGCAGCAGAATAATCACAGCATAATTGGGCGAAAGCCACTCTAATCACCAGCCCTGCAAATGCGCAGAATAAAAACTGAGTGGCAGTTCAGACAGGCCTTGCTCTTGTCCATGACTCTAGCCAATAAGCCTGGCAGATCTCCATTTCCTGCCTTTTAGAACTTATCCTTTAGGGAGGTCAACTTCTCTATGCCTCATATGTAAAAGGAAAGAATGCATACATGTGTGAATGGGAAATATTTACTGTATGACATACATATACGTGCATCTATTAATATTGTGCCTGTGATGTTTGCACATACTATTACATAGCACATCATAAAAATTTCCACTGTCAATCAGAAAACAAAAAAAATAGTTTCATGGGTATGATGTCATCAGAAGTACTATTACATGGCTCATATGAAGGTAAAACAAAAAAACTAAAATTTTTATGAAGGTTATTTACTACCAAAATTAAAGCCCTTTTAAGTGTCTACATGATAAAGAAATACCTTCTACATCTTAAAACTCAGGATTTCTTCTTCCCAAATTACTCATTTATCACAAGTAACATTTTTTAAACTGAGTATCTGTTGTTGTTCCTTGTGGGGGGACTGGGTACAGGAGGCTTCATTGATGATACATAAGTGGAGCTCTATGGCCCCTCCACACTGAGGGGAGACCCTCAGTGAGGAGGGGGCTGAGTCGGGCAGGGATACCCCGCAGCTCAGAGTGTCTCTCTTCCTTTTGCTGGGGCTCATGGTTCAAGGGGCGCTTACTCCTTGGAGACCACAGGTGTTGTCACTCTTGGACTGCAGCAGCATTCAATGCGTGTTTTAAAAATCATGATCATATGAAGTGTGGTTAAGACATTAAGATGACTGAAAAAAAGACACTTATCCTTTCATAAGGAGATTAAAACTTAAATGAGACAAAAATAGGAATACAATGTGAGAAGCTTTAATATGTAATGCAAGGATTTAAAAAGAAATTCTAGAAACGTTTTGAAAATTTGTGTGAAATTAATTTTAGAATACTTCTTGAAATTTTCTTGATTTTACCATGATATTTAATACATAAGAAGCAATCTAAGCCTATATCCAATTCTCGTTATAAATAATATGTATTCATTTGCTACTCTGTTCTTCACTCCCCCTTCCTCAATGAGTTACACAAAAATTTATTCTGAAATGAAAATTTAATTTGTGAAAGAGTGGAGGGCGGTTAAGAGACATTTCTTATAAAAATGGACATGGCTTCTTAAAAAACAGCCAATTAAGTGCTTTAAACTGCCATGCATAGCTGGGTGGAAAAAGAAATTTCCTGTAGGACTTCCTCTAAGCTGATTTCAAGGGTCAGTCCCACCCTTCCCCATACTTCCCTCCCATTCCTCACACTGACCCCTCCTTTTTACATGGCTGTCTAAGGCCATACCTACTGTAAGCAGAAAACTGCCCAGCGTATCAAAAGAAGGCCACACCTGAGGAGCACTATGGCAAGAGAGAGACAAGGCTTCAAACCCACCTTGGCCAGGGTCTAGCATCGGCCCAGGTAGAATGGCCTTGCTGGGCAAAGTGGGCAGCAAATCAAGGCAGCAAGTCTTTTTTTTTTTTTTCCAGACAGAGTCTGTCACCCAGGCTGGAGTGCAGTGGCGTCATCTCTCTCACTGGAACCTCCACCTCCTGGTTCAAGTGATTCTCCTGCCTCAGCCTCCTAAGTAGCTAGGATGACAAGCGCCCACCACCACGCCTCACTGATTTTTTGTATTTTTAGTAGAGACAGGGCTTCACCATGTTGGCTAGGCTAGTCTCGAACTCATGACCTCAAATGATCTGCCTGCCTCAGCCTCCCAAAGGGCTAGGAGTACAGGCATGAGCCACTGCACCTGGCCTCAAGGCAGCAAGTTTTGGTGACCCGGCACACTGGAACACACAACCACTGTGGGGTGCATGGCTGCTCTGCTGTGGCTGTGCACAAACGAATAAATTACACATGGCAAAACCCTCTGCTTAGTGATTCCATTGTAGTGGAGACACCAGCCGAATTCAGGAAAGCATGAGAACAGGCAACTGTGACAACAAAGCAAACAAGATATGATATTTATTATGCTTATTATTTAGAACCTGTAACATTTTCAACCACAATTCTGTCAGACAATGTATTCCTTCAATACACAGGAACATACTAAGGCAATAATACATTATCAAAAGCCAACTGTTAAAAGACCAGTGTAAAAGCAGAATTTAGACAAAACAAATAGTCTCCCAGACTTTTTCTTGCTTCCAAGCTTGTTATTTTTAAGTTATAATGTGAAATGTTTTATTTGCATCATCACTTCCAGAGCTCTGCATGCATTTCTGTTGGCATATCTTTGCAAATGGACCCACAGGATGCATTACTTCGGTTGTAATATGGTACTTGTATTGCTTATTTGGGAATATCTCTTAAAAGTACTTATCAGTGATACATCTGTTATGCAAGTATTAATTCAACAGGTTTCTTAATCCAAATCTGATTTTTAAAAATCATCCCTGATATATTCTTTAATGCACATAAATGCTCTACTTGGCTTTAAGCATCTTCCAACATATTGGCTCTTTCAACACCAGCCACGTTGACATTCTCAACTGACTTGCAAAAATTGACATGGCTTGGGAAGGAGCCAAATCTAAGGCAGGAGGAGGGAAGGAGGAGGGCTGGCTTTCACCATCTGAAGAAACAGAATTTGCTTTAAAATTTGGCAGTGCAGAGAACCTAAAACACACGCAATCAAAATCACCCCCATCTTCCCTGGGATATTTTCTTTGCTTCTTCCCAACAAAATCTCAAGCAGCTTGATGATTATTAATATGATCACAGTAACTCTATGCAAGGGAATTTTACAGGCAAGCCCCGAAACATGCCTTTAATTATATGTGCACTTCCCAAATGAACAGGTGTCTGAGGGTGGGGATAAGAGAATATATGCATTTTTATTATTACTAGAAAATTAAGCCCTCAAAAACTAGTGCCAAAATAATGTCCCCAGAGAAAAATGGAGTCAATCAAACTCCAAATTATACAAGTAAATAAGCTTGCTTCCAGCATAACTCCTTACTCTCTTAAAGACCACTTTTCAGATACATACATGTGAGGACATGTTTAATTCCTAACGTCTTTTTACAAAAATGAACAGAATCTGAAAAAAGTAGGCATGAACTATCCTGAATTATGGTCCCCTCCACTCACCATATATTCACCACCACTAGGGCAAGGCAAACATTTCTGCACAGTGGACTTAGTAGATCTTGGGACAGCCACCACGCTGTCAGTGAATCTATCTCAACACTCTGCCATCTACAACCACCTGACAGAATACTTGGTGTGGAAGAAATGGAGCTCCAACTACACTAAGAACTCCCTTGAGCATAACAAATTACTTCTGATTTTGCATATAATGCCAAAACATATTCTAGAAACATCACACCTTCTTTGCTGGGCTTTGTGGCCTACTGGGTACTCTCACGTCAGTGAAGATCCACAAACATCTTGTGATCACCTAATACTTTAAAGAGTGAGCTCATACCCATTCCAATTGGAATAAACAACTTTTAAAGAAAAATACTGTTTTCACTACTGAAAGTCGATCTAAAATGATATTAGAGTCCTACTACATTGGGCTGAACTATATGAAATTGCCAACATTAGACCATTTTTTTGAGCTGCGAAGTGCCAATTCTGTAAGATGCAACCTAATATAGAGTTCCTAAACTTGAAAGGAAAGAAAGAAACATAAGCATTGCTGGAATTTTTAAATAAAGTACACAGGCCTGGGAAGCAGCAACTTCTACTTGAGCTTTGCCACTAGACAGTCTCTAAAATAAGTCACTTTCCCTCCCTCAGCCTTCTGCATTGTGTAAAAAAGAAACTGAAAAAATCTGAGGTTACATTTTCTCTTTGAGAAAATGAGGAAAAATAACTGGCCAAGGCCGCTCTAAAGGAAATTAGGAAAGAAGACTAAAAGGGGCAGAAAATAAAATTCCTGTATTTTACCTTCCTTTTAAACATTTTTGCCTGGCTTCACTTAATGAAAGGATTTGTTTGTGAACACCACCACCACAACAAAATTCCATTTTTCCCAAGACAATGAGAATGCCTTAGACTAGAAAACATCAGCAGGAAGAAATGGGAGAATAATAAACGATAAAAGAGTTGCAGTTTGAATGAATACAGGATGCCTGTTAGAGTTAAGGACCTGCAGAATTTTAGGGCTGGAAAGGAATTTAATGATGTCTAGAAATCAATTCTCCAACCTTACAATGGGACTCACAGTAGAATATGGGTCTGTTCAACTCTCAGTCAAGTTGTGTTAATTATAAAATGGCAGGAAAAAAAAATCCTATTCCACATTTCATCCAAAGACATCAGGTGAGATGTCTGGCTTTGGATGAAATGTGGAACACTCACAGCTCTCCAGTAACTCCTCATCCGCCACAAGAGGCCTTTCATGAACAGGGCTCTCCCTTGCGTCTTCACTGCATATGCTTTGGCCTCATAGTCTTCTGTCTTAGAATTCTGAGTTTTAGGCTTGCGTATTCCTCTAAAGACAGAGTTGAAAAAAAAGCTAAAATATCCCTCCAAAAGATAATTAAACCTGACAAGGAAAACTGCGTCAAAATATTACAGGTAAATATACATAAAGTATTTCGCCAGAATCGTTCCTAAAAAAATAAAATTTGTTTTAGACTCAAACATGTAACTGTTTGAACTACCAGCAGATGGCAGAAGCAGAGGCTGGGAAATTGTCTAACAAAAGAAGAGAAGAGCTCAATATGGATTCCTGGATTCCCACATCCGGGGGAACTTGAGACCCCTGAGGTCCTAGAGAAACGCCGCAGATTCTTCTCCCCCAACCCCCTTGAATCCTTCTTTTACAGGAAATAGTAAATTTTTTGCTCTAACAATATATATTTTATAATTTTAATTTTGAGTCAATATTGAAACAGTATGGAATAAACTTGGTCCTC
This sequence comes from Cacajao melanocephalus, assembly GCA_963573385.1. Lineage (NCBI taxonomy): Eukaryota > Metazoa > Chordata > Mammalia > Primates > Pitheciidae > Cacajao > Cacajao melanocephalus. Next base: position 56,379 of record CAUYLG010037074.1, on the reverse strand, counting down.
TACTGCTCTAAAGATTTTGAACAGATTTTAATTAAATTAAAAAATTAAAATGTAAAAGTAAGTTATATCATGAAAATTAACATGCATTCATAAGATTATGAATTCAAAAAAACTGCTGGTTTTGTTTCAATGACATTGGTTATCTTAAATATACTTCCACCTAAGTTATATTCACATTCACTTATAGAGTTAGCCAAGTAAATTCACTAGAAAACACATCTCGATAAGAAGACAGAAAGAATGGAGAAGAACCAGAGTTAATGCAGCTTGACACAAAATACATATGTGTTTCTAAACAGAAGATAAGTATACGCTTTCATGTGGCTACACTAACACAAGAAAGAACTGTTTTATTGGGTAGAATCTTACAATGCTAAACTAAACATTCTAAATCCGAAATACTATATTAGTGGCGGTGGGGGGAGCATAACCCTAGGCAAATCAATGAATTAATGACCAACTACAAATGTTACTCTAGAAGAAAGCCAAATCTCATGACCCTGTTTAATTTTTTTCTATTCTCAAAATCTAATGAAACTTGTCAACTTTATAACAGTTTCTATTTCTTTTTCCTTCTTTTTTTTTTTACTTTGGTATTTTTAGTAGAGATAGGTTTCACCATGTTGGCCAGGATAGTCTCGATCTCTGACCTCGTGATCTGCCAGCCTCGGCCTCCCGAAGTGCTGGGATTACAGGCATGAGCCAAGGCGCCCCAGGTTCTATTTCTTTCCTGAGCAAAACATCCCCTCTGCTTTATAGCACTTTACCTGAACAGCAAATTCCTTGTTTTCTACTTATTTTTTTGACTCCTCAGTTTTTAAATCAATTTTTTAAATGGCTGCTCTAATTGTGAAATGTGTTATGCTAAAATGTCTGTGTCATCTACATACTTGGAACCTGTATTTTCTAGACCAACTCAGGCAACAGAACTCAGTGTGAAGATGGACGGCTCTGTGCACTATGGCAGTGTGGCTGCCACCAGCAACATGTAATTGTTGAGATGTGGCCAGAGCAACTGAAGAAATATTTGAATTTGATTTAGCTTTAAATACTTTAAATGTAAACTGCCACACATGGCTGGTGATTGCCACACTGGACAGCAAAGCTCCGGAGACCCAAAATGAGCAGTGAGAAATGATTAAAAGTGGAAAAATCTAACAACCCAAGAGTCAGAAATGACTAAAAACAAATGGACTTTTACACACAATTCCAACTGGAGCCCTCTGAGTTAGACTATCAGAAAAGGAAGCCACAAGTGAACCTCTCACTTTTTCTCAAGGATCATTATTTGGTTATTGAGACAGGGGGCCCATTCAGAGATGGGCTGCCATTGTATTTTTGTCTGCTTCCTCCTTAGCCAGTATGATAAATACTATCATACTGCATCATTTTGTTTTTATATGAGGGAAGTGAAATATAGATATTTTCATAATAATCAGATGTCAAAAGACAGAAAGCAGCTCACCTTTCATTTAAGTGATTGCCAAATATGGTCCCCAGGCTATACATTTTCTACAATTGAAAGTACCTTATTTTAGAAAGACAAAATAAATTTTTCCACCTTTATTCTATTTAAAATTATATTTACAGGTGACTAATCCTTTTGTTATTTATAATTTCCTTAAGCCAAACTGGAATCCCACTCTACATTGTAGAATACAATAAATAGATTAGAATACAATAAACAGATTCAATTAAGACAATTAGATGACAGAAAGGCATACAATTATATCCAAACTTTGCATCTCTTCTCGGATTTTTCTCTGACATAAGATCATTCCAAAATTTGTGTCTAGTAAGATCCATGGAGGAAAGGACTTATTATTCTTACCACTGCATCCCTAGTACTTGACACATAACATGTATATCCCATAGACATTTCTTTAAATGGAAAGCAGTAGAGTGATACCAATGAATACAACTGTAGAACTTGATTAATGAACATATTTAAGATAAGCCGGATTAAATGGAACCAACTAGTTTTTGATGCCAGCCATACCCACTTAACAGCTTCAACAGTCATTAACAATGGATATGCCAAAGCTCCTTCAGGTGGAACTTACAGAGCTTAAATAAGAAATGCCAAGCTCACATATTAGCCCAGATAATGGGAGACACAGCAAGGAAATCCCAGAATAGAGAAGAACACAGTCGTGACATGTTAATATCACACATTTTATGCTCTTAGCAATAATAATTGCTACATTATCAGTAAAACTCTTAGATAATCATCAGTACTTACTGTTTACCATGTGAAAGTCAATATGGATATAAAAAGATTTTTTTAAAAAAATGAATTCTCTAAGCTTACCATCTTACTGGGGGAATATGCCACATAGTGGAATTGGCTAGGCCACATCATGCTGTCTCCCAAATACAAAAGACCACAAAAAAGTTGGCAGATGAGAAATTCCAAATGAATCCTAAAGGCAGAGAGAACTGTTGAGCTCTGAGGATGGCGCTCAGAAGGCTCCAATGCTGAGACAAATCACAGAAAAGGTGAGAATGGAGCCTGGAGGGAAAGCAGGATTTTAAAATGTGGCAAGAGGAAGGGTAAGCATTTTAGGGGAAGGACAAGGTAGAGATCAGTCTGGGAGGGAAGCTAAGGACATGGGATATTTAAGGGACTATGTTAGTTGGGGGGTTGGAAGACCAGTTTGAACGCTAATGTTATTTTTCTCTAAGATATCTAATCAACCAAGATACAGGTAAAAAGTAATATAAGTTTAGGCTTTACTTTAACTTCTTATGTGCAGATACTTTAGCTTAGACCTTTCTCTTTTATAGTAATAAATTTTAGGTGCCTAAAACAAATACTAAAAACTTATCACCAAAGAGGATTTTAAAAAGTAAGTGTAACCTAGGTGTGGTGCCTCACACCTGTAAGCCCAGCACTTTGGGAGGCTGAGGCAGGCAGATCACTTGAGGTCAGCAGTTCGAGACTAGCCTGGTCAACATGGTAAGAACTCGTCTCTACTAAAAATACAAAAAACTTAGCTGGGCTTTGTGACACAGGCCTGTAATCCCACCTACTTGGGAGGCTGAGGTAGTAGAATCACTTGAAACTGGGAGGCAGAGGCTGCAGTGAGCGGAGATCATGCCACTGCACTCCAGCCTGGGTGACAGAGCGAGATTGCCTCAAAAAAAAAAAAAAAAAAAAAAAAGAGTGGAGGGATCTTGCTTGTGGACCCAATGATAGCGTAAATTGCACGGTTTTTCTTTTTCACATTCTTTTTTAGAGTAACATATTATGCTTCCCGTTGATTATCCTGGCAATTCATTTTAAACTGACCTCTCCACATGTGTTTTTAATGATTTATATCAAATATTACCAAAAGGGTCCTAAAATTCAGAGTTTTCTTCTCCCGCAGAATATGCCAGCCAAAACACCCTATCAAAATATTTTTAAATTTGTGGAATTCTGATGTCCATTTAGAATTGGAAGACAGGTATAGCAAAGGTATAAACTGATAATATATATTTCTGTCCCTCCACCTTTCAAAAGGGAAAAGTCTTTAAAAATTATTTTGATAACCAAATTACATTATTGTCAAATAGGTAACCCCTAAGAACTTCCCCCAGGAAATACACTGTATTGAACAAGAGTTACATGTTTTCATCTTTGTCGTGGCTTCATGCATATTCATTCATTTGGCAGGATATTTAAGAATACACCCTGGAGGAAGAGGGGAAGGTGTAATGTGGGGTGTTAGTGACATATGTAGCAGAGAGGAGAATCTAGGATGGAGCCCTGAACAAATGCATTACTGCATGTCTGTGAAGAGGAAGATGAGTCTGAGAAATCGAGACCAGACCTGTAGGAGGCAAATCAACAAAACGCTGCTGAGGAAGTCACAGGAACAGTGTGCCAAGGAAGAAGTCGATGAGGTCAAACGCACAAGGAGGCAGGCACAGGGCAAGCAGTGAACTGCTCTGCTAGATTTGGAATTGGGGGTGTCATCAGGGACTTTAGTAAGAGGACTTGAGTGGGGCAGAGGTGAGGGTGGCTAAGAAGATGGGGAGTAAAGAGTGAGAGGCAGGTGCAGGGAACACACTCTCAGTTCCATCAGTTCTCAGGACATCAGTTCTCAGTTCTGCTTTCCATTCAGAAAACAGACAAGGTGCTGGGGCTGACCCTACTGGTGCAAATCCCAGTTCTGTTACTGATCGGTTGCGTAAACTTGAGCAAGCTCTAGACTCTGAGTTCCTGTTTCCTCACCTAATACTAGGGATAACAGCAGTTCCCACATCTCATATGAGAGTAGATTAAATAAAAACATGCTTTGTTCTAATTCTGGACTTAGCTACCTAATCCGAAGATGAAGAACATTCACAGTCATGAAATTTTAAAGTAGATTAATAAGATTTCTTAACAAATTTATTAAGAAGTTACATTTACATGCTTTTTTAATGACCCAGGGATATTTTACTCACTCCTCTCTTGTTTACACACCTTACTATAATTTTCTCTGTAGAATCGATAAGCAACAAGTCGATGTTTTAGTCTTTTCTCTTTAATATAATCACATATGGACACATATATATGCTTAGCTGACTTATCATCTCATTATCGCCAGTAGCTTTACTTAGTTCATTAATGATATACAAGGCACAGTTATCCCATAAAAAGAACCAACCCATGTGGGCACCTGCCGGGACTTCTGATTTATTTTTCTATAGAATTATAAACTTTATAATATATCCAAGTCTTGATCAAAACTGAAAATAAGAATAGTGTTCTATAGTTTGTAGAACATTCCTTTACTAATAAAGGAATATATATTTTCACCCATTTTTTTTTATTTTGAAGCACTTCTATTCACTTCAAATTCTTGTTTTATGATAAGTATATATAATTTAAAAATAACTTTCTTAATTAGACCTGTGTCGAAACAAACCCAAGAAAATAAAAGTTACTTAAATTCAGAGGAAAAAACTACTACCACTGGAAAACAGGTGAAGTCCTTAGCGTTTACAGTGAAAACAGTTTCAGCATTTCAATTCTAAGTTAACTTTAAATGAGATAAGCCTAATAAAACAATGAATCTGTATTTGTGCAAAATTAAGATGTAAGAAGTAGGAGAACATAGATATTTGCCATTCGGCTACTTGAAAAAGTTATTCTCAAATCAACCCTAATAGTCATGATAGTTTTGTGAGACTGCACACTTGTTTTCCTGGGTTGTAGTTTCACCACATGCACATACAAAAATAGCTTGTTTTTATTTCTGGGTCCCAATGTGTTTAAGTCATTTTCCAGTAAGACTGACAAATTTGTGCTAAGTCAATATTAAGCTTGTAGATTTTCATTTCGCCAAAGACAAGGCAAAGCGTGCAAATGTAAAGAATTAGATGGTAGGAAAAAAAGTATAGAAAGATAAAGGCTCATTAAAGATCATCACTAAAAGGAGCGGTGACATACATGGGACATACACTCCAGTAGGCTCGGAAGTGTTCTGCTCATTCACCAAGAGGGTGCCTTGTGTTACCACATGACTCAGACACTTGAGTTACCTTTCCCAGTGCTTATAAAAACAGAAATGCCAATTGTGAATGTGTTTAACAACCTGACCAATGCTGAATACCCAGAGCCTGAAGAAATAAGGTAATTTATGGAATTCAAAATATACTTGCCGACTTCCAGATAATGAAGCAGTAAAAAGAAATGTCAAATTTCCTATTTTTAATTTATGTGTAAACACTTTGGTATAGATCAGCAAGAGCTAAAAGCATCTATTGTTGTGAAAGTCACTGAATTGTTGAAAAAAATTTTCAAACTGTTGTTTCAACATATTAAATTTAAATCTATGAGGCCAGGAGCAGTGGCTAATGCTTGTAATACCAACAGTACTCTTTGGGAGGCCAAGACCCTCTAGGGATTGCTTGAGGCCAGGAATTCAAGACCAGTCTGGGCAACATAGTTAGAACCCCATTTCTATAAAAAATCAGCCAGGCGTGGTGGCACAAGTATGGCGGAAGGACTGCTTGAGCCTGGGATGTTGAGGCTGCAATGAACCACGATCACACCACTGCACTCCAGCTTGGGTAACAGAATGAGACCCAGTCTCAAAAAAGAAAAGAAAAAGAAAAAAAAATTAAGGCTACAAAAGGAACCTGTTAGGTTGGCCACAGAACGAACGTGGAACCTTCACACAGCAGGGCAGACTATGAGAGCTGCTGGCTACGCTAATCTTCTGTAATATTGCTACATACTCAGTAAGTATGAAGGATTATGAAAATGAGCTAAGAACTGACCCTACATGTTTATTAAAAATGCAGTGAATATTCCATATGCATGCTGGGCATTAAATGAAAAAATCACAAGACAACCATATGTTAAATACTGTAAATAACACTGAATAAGGCTCTATTTAGAATTAATAATTTCTTTTAGTAATTTTTGGCAGGTACAGAAACATAAAAAATCGATTAAGGTTATAAACTTGAGTTGTATCAAGTATTTATAAAGTATTAATTTATTTTTTCTTTAATTTACATATATTTATGAATATAAAATCTGTCTTTATAACCTCAGAAACTTTGCTTTTGGTAGTACTACAATGTCATCTTACCTGTCATTACCGTACAACTGGTAGACTGTGCTTTCAAAATGTCAAGCATATAGAATGAAAAGTAGAAAAAAAGATGGTAGAAAATATAAATACTCCAATCTGGTTTCAAGCCAAAGATGTAACACATGGAAGAGTCACATGAGGGTCGTCACCAATACCTGGTACTCTGTGGTAGCTTCTACCAACCTCCCTGTTCTCCCAAACTGACTTCCAGAGTAACTGATGACACCTACTCTATATTCTACACTTCTATATGAAAATGAAATCAGAATTCTCTAGTAAGTGTCTCCTAATTTACTCAAAATTTAACAAATTAAAAAATTACCAGCAAATATGTAAAAAAGGCAAGTAATCTGATCAACAATACTTGTCTGGAAGATTATAATTTTTTAAAATTTGTAATTCCTTCTCTTGTGTTCTCTATCACAGGGTGACATCACATAGTCCCTGGACTCACCCTGAGCTCCTGTCTTTCCCTACTCTGCATACCCCAGCAGGCACCAGGCCCTGCAAGCTGAGGTCGCCAGTCCTCTTCCCTCTGACACTGCTACTTCTATACTATGCCAGCTCAGGCCTGCATTTGCTTTTACCTGGTCTATTCAACTGCTCTTGACTGGTCTCTGGTTAATCCATCCTCCAAAAAGTGGCCAAAGTCCTCTGTCTGAATTACAAATCTGACTACTACCTGGCTTAAAATCTTCTAATAGTTTACGATTTTCTATAGGAGAAAATTATCTTTAACCTCTCCAGCCTCAGATCTTGCCACACAGGCAGAATTTAACTACTTTTAGCTCCCTCTGATACTTTTCATAGCGGCTGTTCTACCTGAAAATAGCTCTCGTTTCTCCTGTCCTCCTTTCTTGCCTCCATATAACCCAAGCCCTCAAAACTCAGCCCAGGGATCTACCTCCCAGAAAGCCTTCCCACTCTCCACTCTACCCGACTGGCAGCCTCTGGCATGTTTCCTGCATGGATACAGCCACCCTGTGGGATGATTTATCTGTTTATAGGCTTAGATCTGTCAACTGGTCATGGGGTCTCATGGGAAGGAGCTGGGTTTTCAATCTGGTTGTAACTGGACTGTAGGGGTTCTGTCTGAAGCAGAGCTGTTTCATAAATCAATGAGTAATACCAGAGCTATGAACTAAATATAGCACTCTGATAACATTCAGCTATTACATTTCAGTACCCCCAAACTGTCAGTATCCCCAAACTGGGGCGAAATTTAAGTAAATCTTGTACTATGGCAAATTGAAATTTAAAAGTCAATGACTACTAAATGAAACTCTTGTTTTCCTGTACTGTTTCTCATATTCTCCACAACAAAGAAGGTAACGAAAATACTACCATAGTCTAATCTTAATCACAATAAGAGAAATCTTAAACTTATGAAGATTTCTCAACCTCCGTATTTTGATTTACAAAAAAAGTCCTCTCTGTTGAGCCTCAAATCCACCTAGGAGGAATTGCCAAAACCTCCACAATGAGCTACATCAGACTACACACCTTGAGTCCAAAGGCTGCATCCTCCGAGGCCAAGACTTCGACCTGAAATCATAAGGAAAACATAATTTAGGCACTATCAAAAACCTCTTTGAGTCTAGCCACAGAAACCAGACACAGGCATGGCCTAGAATTGAGAGTTCTGAGAAAACCAGCATTCAATTTATGTCAGCTGTCATGAAAGAGATCTGTGAGTATCTTCAAGAGCTGGGTTGAAATCCCATCGCCGTCCGGGTTTTATAAGACGGCGGGAGCTCCTATCAAATGAATCCATCTGCCACCGTGTGGACATGGTGGTTGAAGTTCCTCAAAAACAATCCAGGAAGTTAGTAGAATCATTCTTCTCACCTAAATCACAACATGTTTCAGATGCCTTTTGATCTTTTACTGACAGACAGTGAGGGGAGAGTTGCCCTTCTCGGAGCAATCTCATGCATGTGTGCTACCAGTCGCTTCTTGTCCTACTCAGATCAGAGTGGGCAGCGCTGGATCTCTGGAATGTGGCAGAGCAAGAGTTCCTGAAAGCAAGACTCTGGAAAAGGCAGGCAGAGTCTAAGCAACAAGTTGTGAAATGATGGCAAAACTTCAAGACTGCCTGTCAGTCTCATGCATTAGAAGACAGAGCTCATTAACACGAACTTAAAAAGCTGTGAGGAACAAGACATGTATTGATAATTACTGTTTTTTAAACATAATTATTCAGTTTGGTGTGTAAAGTTTTTAGCTTTGACTATTGTAAAGTACCAATACTTGATGGAAAAGAACAAGGAAAGAAGGCAACAGAATACAGCTGAGTATTTTTAAAGAGGAAGACGGTGGGTAAGCAGTATCAGACTATAACAGGCTTCACCGTCAGATTTAAACCTTTTAAAATTACGCATGTGTAGCAGGTGTTTAAGTAGAAGGCATATACGCCTATCTAATGTATCCTGCTATAAGACAAAATTGGATTATTCCCTTGTGGAAAGAAAATATAGAAAGGAAGACCATGACAGTAAGACTTTCACCCAGTATGAAAGCAAAGGGGTCACAAAAGAAACAGGGAAGCAAATTCTTCTCCGACTGCTTAACTGAAAGCCAGGCTCACTGACCACCCCCTGGCACTGGCAGAGGCTGTGCAGAAAGCAAAAGGAAGACACCACCATTAGTGATGGAGAAGATGAGCAGCCTCGTTTTCATAAAAGCCTATGTTGCTGATACCAAATGTGATTTTAGGCTAAAGACTGAAATACGGGATCAATTACAGTAGAAAATCATTATAAGTTTCACTGACAGCATTCTGTTTATGTTTTAATTTCCAAGGCTAACTGTTAGATTTAGAAACAAGGCCTTATTACAGATTTTTCATTTAAGAAAAAGGAAAAGAGATTACATGTTTGAATTTCCCAAGCTATGACTTTCACAACCCTAGGTTACTAACCTCAACTATTTTTTAAATTAAAACCTCTAATCAACATTGGAGACTTTAAAGGAAAAAGCGTGAACAGGAAATTTGCTGAATCTTAAATATTGTGAACATCATATGACATTTGCTTGTGAATTACACATATAGATATCCGCATACCTCACCCTTTATGTGTTATTTTTAACATGAAAAGAATTCTTTTTAAAATATATTACAGTTTAACTTTGGGGAAAAAAAATCTTCAGAGTGAGTTCTGCATATTTTATCATATTATAAAAAGTCAATGAATGAAACAAGAAAATTCAATAGCAAACAGAACTCTATTTAAAGATAAGGCTTTAATATATTTGACAACTTGAGGTGAGAGCAAATCAAAGCTTTTGAGTGAAATTTAGAACTCTCTCCGTGGCTATTTCAGCAGACAGAGACAGTGACAGACCGTGGGGGTGGGAGGAGGGAGGCAGATCTCAACAGGGCACCCTTCACCCCAGATTCTATCTCCGGCAGGGCTGAGAGGACTGTTTTGAAACTCTTAAGTAATATACTTTTAAACAAACTTAATTATAGCAGCTCTACAAAACTATTTGTTTTGTTCAAAAGCACTATTGTTTAAATACATATGTACCTTAGTTCAAGTATCCTTTATATCCTGTATTTCTGTAAGATTTTAATTTCAGCAGCTACAGAAAAACAGCTGATTTAAAAAACACGAGATTATCATCAATTTAATAGGAAGGGAATATCAATGTCATACAAGGTTTTCATGTTGGGTCTAAGAGCCTTTTTACCTAAGTTGGAAGGAATCCCCCTCTAGTGGGAGCAAAGGAGTATTTCAACTTTCGCACTTAATTTCCAGGTAGTAGTCATTCAACTTACCTACTAAAATCAGCCAAGCTTTTTTGTTCCTTTTGTCATAAATTTGAACAATAATTTTTAAAAAGTTAGTAACTATATTTCATAAGCCAAAAACACCTATCTCTCATATATAAACTAGAAGTAGATCTGTGTTAATCCGATTAAAACAAGAATATACAACTGAAAACATTTAGTAAATTCTCAATGGAAAGACTGGATACTGTACTGGGAAGATACAGTGTTGATATTAAAATAGTAATTCTTTGCCTAGAATCTGCATTTATCTGCACTAATCTCAAAAGAAATACCATCACTCATTCATAACACTTTCCAGATACTTATTAAATGCAATGTTTTGTGCTCAATGTCCTAAGAAAATCAACGTGATGAGTTTAGCTTAGGAATACATATCTGGGTGAAATGTATTTAAGTATCCACTATACAGTCAAAAATAAATTCTAATTCAGAAATGAGATTATTCATGGTGTCATTTTTCTTTTTAAACTTTGATGTAGGGAGACTTAAAATTAGCAGTAGGAAAAAAAAGTCACAGGTTTAATCAAATGTAAAATTAGGACACAATAGCCAATGTTCGCCTCCTCCACACAGATGCTGTAACAAATGCAGAGACAAATCTGAATACTCTGATGAGACCCATGTTTCACTTCAATAGGAGAGAGAACTTTGCAAGGGTTCCTGAAGTACAGAGGCATGAAGGGGCAGGTTTAAGATAACAAAGCAGAACTTTCCTAGAGCCAAAGACAAGGCCCTTTCCATTAACTCACACTTATTTCAAATGTTACAATCAACACTTTATAACACAAGTGCCTAAAAGGATTCCATTTGCAGAGAACCTCTAAGAGCTCTGTGAAAGTTCAATCTGTAAAGTTCAGCAGCAGCTGAGCCATTTACAGTCCTCACTCTCCTAAGGCACAAAAACCTTCCAATGACATCTCTTTCCCAATTACCCTTCGCCCCACCTCCACCAAAAATAACACAAATCACCTTAATTTCCAACCATTCCACTAAGAAAACTGGGAAAACGAGAATTCATGAATTTGGAATTAAAACTGGCTGTACTTTCTCTTTCACTTTCAAACTCCTTTTTATGTTCACAATGTAAAGCACTCATTGAAAATAGAGTATACTAATTCTAGCAGCATCATCATTAAAATAAAGCAATACCAAAACTATGCTGTAATTTAATTTTTTTAAAAAGTTCTGAAGTCAATATTACACTGTCACAAAAAGAGGAACTAAAATGAGAAATAATGTCCATTTAAAACAATGTATAACAAACCTTACTCATAATTAAAGGAATACAAATAAAAAGTCATACTGTGCTAAAGATGAAACACTGACATTGTAATAATTACAACATATAGACAGGTTTGGGTAATTATTCAAATCATAGCCTTGCACTGCTGATGAAAACATATACAATTGGCAATATCAATCAAAATGCACATGTATATGATTAAGTATTAACCCCAACCATTCCACTTAGCCTGAAGTATAAAGATTTAAAAGGATGTTTGCTGGAGTTGTTTGTAACAGTGAAAAGTGACACAACCAAATTTTCATTGCCAAGGGAGTGTTTATAGTAAATTACTGTATAGCCAAACATAGAAGACTATGCATCTGTTACAAAAATTGAGGTAAATCTATGTGTGCAGATAGGAAAAGATTTCCAAGATAGTCTATTAAGTAAAACGAATTGAAGATTATGCACAGTAAGCTACCATCAGTTGTTTTTTTTTTTTTTAAAGGTGGGGGGGGTGAGTCATATACTTGATGTACTTAGAATATTTTTGGAAAGAAATGGAAGAAACACATCAGTGTAAGAACTTTTCTCACCAACTACATGTGCTTCTTGTTCAATTAAAAGTAGTTAGTTAACCAAATAAGTCAATAATAACATTACCAATTGTTGCACGTCAATTAATCATGAAAATGTCAATAAACATCTTATCTTTCAAGGCAGCAAAACTTAAAAATACAGTGGTCCAGGTTTATATGGCACCCAGATTCCTCAACATCTAAGGTGGATCTGTAGCTAACATACTCATGCCCATTTATCTAGCAATCAAGCCGCTAGAAAGAGCTAACTTAAGGTTATAATTTATGATCTACCATTTAAATATTAAGCATATATATTACATTATTTAAAATAAGAAATTAGAAAAAATGTGCAAATATGAGAGATGATTATATAAAGTATGGTATATCTACATGACAGAGCAATACATAATCATGAAAAACTCAGGTTTCAAAAAATTCTTTGTAACATGGGAAAATGTTTACAACTGTGTTAAATGTTAACAAAAAAAAGATTAAAAACAAAAAATTTGACATTTAAAATATTTGAATCTATCCATTTCTTTCCTCTAAGCTTCTAGAGTTTATGCCATGCTGGAAAATGTCTTCCTCACTGCAGCATTTTAAAAAATATTCACTTTGGGCCGGGCACAGTGGCTCACGCCTGTAATACCAGCACTTTGAGAGGCCGAGGCGGGTGGATCACTAGAGGTCAGGAGTTCGAGACCGGCCTGGACAACATGGTGAAACCCCGTCTCTACTAAAGATACAAAACTTAGCTCGGTGGGGTGGCGCGCATCACCGGGGAAGCTGAGGCAGGAGAACTGCTTGAACCCGGGAGGCGGAGGTTACAGTGAGCAGAGATCGAACCATTGCACTCCAGCCTGAGCGGCAGAGTGAGACTCCATCTCAAAAACAAAAAAATATTAAAAGAAAACCAAAATGAAATGTTTTAAAATTTGACTTTATTTTTGTACATTTAAGTATTTGATCAAACTGTAATTTATTTTGAAACAAGAGGGGGTGAGACTCAATTTAAATTTTCCATTTGCATAACTGTGATGAAGAATATTCCATTATTTTTTCCAGTGATTACAGATACCATATCTTTACCATAATTAAACATTAAGATGATATAAATTTTGCCTCCAATTCTAGGCAAGGATGGGAAAGACAAAATTATTCAAGTGAGTTGTTCCACCCAAAGGGGAATAAGAGTGAGGGGAAGAGGCTAGTAACGATCAACAAGAAATTGAATTTCCATTAATAGTAATATTTACCTGCAAGGATACCACCAAAAATTAGGTGCTCTTAGAAAAAATAATTTTTGCCTATATTGGTGTCCAGGGGATAAAAATATTATTCTACTCACAATGTTTGCTGTGTCTGCCTTGACTGAGGCAAGAAGACCAATATACCACCCACAACCTATTCCAATTAATCATACTTTTACCTACATTAAGGAAAAGTAGACACTAAGAAGTTGCTCTCCAAAACTAGGTTCCAGGAATTATGACAATTTAAATTGCAGGACAAGCATATGGGTTGCAAGGTTTTAATTTTACCAAGCAAAGAAGTTGTTCTATGTTTTTCTCTATTATTATTTTACTAACTTTTTGGGATTTTAATCCATTAACAACGCAGAACTCTTAAACAAACAAAAAAAAAACAAACAAAAAAAAACACCACAAGCCACTGCCAGCATTCCTCTTTTACTTATTAATTCTCCTCGTTCTCCTCATTAGCATGGACAGACCACATGACAGCTCAAGGACACGGCTTGCTGAAACCGCTCAGTGTACGGTTAGCTGGCAATGAAAAGAATACACAGGCTGCCTCGTGCTGCTGAGAACAGCGGCCATCCTCTGAATGTATTGAAAATGAACTAAAACCTTGTCTCTAAATGGGGACCCAATAAATATTGATAACACTGAAAAAATACATCTGTGCAATCAAAACGCATTTCCTTTAATACTGTGCAACATGATTTCAAGACAGTGTGATGTTATAATTATACTTTTCACAAGTGATATGTGATATGCTCACATTATCTCCTGCAGTAGGATGCTAGTGTGTCTTTCTAGCCAAGGCTGTTAAATTTAAAACAAAGTCAGTCAGCCCTGTGGTCACACCCTTATTTCCAATTATGTTCTCTAACTCAATGAGGATACCTCCACATTGGATTTATAAAGCAATGAGGACACCTGGTATGAACCAATCTTGAACTCTTGGTATGACTCAGAGACAGAGAGACCTTGAGTGTGCAAACAGCCACTATTACGCAATGTGGTGTTAACAGCCTCTTCCATCCAAGGTGGAGTCTAATTCTCTACCCCACAATCTGGACTGGATTTGTGATTTACCTGGGTCAAGAGACTGCTGCAGTAGCAATCATGCTGTGGGCCACTTCCAAGTCTAGGACTCAAGAGGCAATTCTTCTCATCATTCTCCTGAAACTCAACCAACCACCACATGAACATGCCTAGACTAGCTTGTTAACACATGGTCCTGTTACCACATTGCCTTAGCCAAGAGCCAGTCAAGCCAAGAGCCCAAGAAGCAGAACCACTTAGCTGGTCAGGAGCTAACCAAAGTAGGAGGAACAAGCACAGTACAAACCAGAAGAACCACCTGGCTGAGCCCGGCCCAAATTGTCAAACTGTAGAATTGTGAGCTAAATAAATGATGGCTGTTCTGAGTACTATCCTAAAAGCTAACTGATGCACTGTACTTTAAATAAAGGAACTCTAGGTGTCATGGATTTACAGGCAGAGTTCCAGGCAAGAACACCATGACACTAAAGGAAGTTCTGAAAGCATCCACGCAGCCAAGTGCCTCTTCCCTCTCCACTCTCTCCTTAAAACCTTCCGAAGTCTTCCAAGACCACAAAATCAAGCCAAGTTGTTTACCACGGTCCACAAGAAGCGAAACCACATGGCTCCCACTTGCCTTGCCATCCTTGGTCCTGCCACCTGCTCCTCTTTACAGCTCCCGCTGCACCGCCTTGCCTTCTCTTCCTCAAATGGCCACTGTTCTCCTGAGGGCCTTTGCACTGGCTGCTCCCTCCTCCTGAGTTACTGCGCTACCAGATCATCCTATTACCAGTCCCGTCGTACCAAATCACTCAAGATAATCCCTCTCCCTCTTTTGTATAATCACCTGAGATTCTGTTTATTCATTCGTGTATCATCTTTCTCCCTTTACTGAAATGTCAACTTCATGAGAGTAGGCTAGCTCATTCACTGTTGCGTGTCTCTTACCTAGAAGAATGCCAGATACAGAGTAAGGGCTCACTAAATATTTGTTGAATAAATAAATGTATATGAATGAATGCGCTAAAGACTGTAACAAAACAATAAAAATATAAATACATGTGTACTTGACATAGCTCATTATGACACAGGTGTGGATATAACAAGGT
Source organism: Cacajao melanocephalus (assembly GCA_963573385.1). Classification (NCBI taxonomy): domain Eukaryota; kingdom Metazoa; phylum Chordata; class Mammalia; order Primates; family Pitheciidae; genus Cacajao; species Cacajao melanocephalus. The sequence goes on along the minus strand of CAUYLG010037074.1, from coordinate 40,805 downwards.
TTAAAACATGCTCTACCTAATATAAATAAGTGAAAGTCATATGTAACATGCGGTTGGTGATACACTCTTGCATCACATGACTGTTACCAAAAATCAAACCAAAAACCAATTTTGCTATGTTGAATATATACGTGTGTGTGTGTGTGTATATATATATATATATATATATATATATATATGCATTTGATGCATTTGTCTCTCTAGTCAAGAGCAGACTTTAAATTCCTTTAAAAGGTTTAGTTCTTATAAACTGACGCAATACAGTAAGTATGTATGTCGCTGAGAGATCTTTTCTATCCATCCGAAGAGGTCATGATTTTTAGACTTGAATCATACCAACAAATGACTCCAGTTAGACTACAGTAAATATTTTATAAAAACATATACAGTTCACAGTCCTTCCAAACAATTGCTAAAAGTAATTTTGAGCTTTCCAATGTAGGTTGGTTGACTACAACGCAGTGGATGGTAAGAATATCTGCTTACGCTGTAGGGCATGATTGTAAAGGATACTGACAAGCCTAAATTCTACAGAAGAATAGTGGCACTCAGAAAGCATCCGTGGTCCCAGTACCATACCTATTCCATGAATAATTTTCTTGAGACAGTGGAATAGTGTAACCCTGTCACCTACATGATGACATTATTTGTAGATTTGGGGACATTAAGAATGCTATACCTAAGGAAATCACATGTATAAAAGTTCACATTTCCATACTTCTACTATTTATCAAAAAACATGGCTATGGAGTCATGAAAAACATAGACCAAAATATAGTTATCTATTATTTCATTTGGCGTTTCCAATGCAACACGTGTATATATATACAAAAAAATCTAGATTTCTAAACAAACATTTTGAAAACAGGTCATATTTTCAACAAAAGCAATGCTTTCCCTTTAGACTTTTCTGTAAATCATATTTTATTAGATTTAAAAATATGTGTATAGAAAAACACTAATACTCATTACATTACTCAACATGATTTATTTTTCTGTATAATTCAAATTAATAACTATTTCTTCTTAAGACTCTATGCTTATTCCTGAATTCTAAAAGGTTTGATGAAAGAAAATAAAAGTGGTAAGTGAACAGGCAGTGAGAGACTGTTGAAAAACATTTGAGCACTAAGTAAGTGGTAGCTAAAAAACTTTATAAAAAGTGAGACAACATTTAGTTATATTCTAAATATCTTGCTTGCATTGTGTCATATAACTTGGTCATAATCGAATGCCATTTTATTTAAGCAATACTTCCCAATTTACACACACACACACACACACACACACTTTATTAAGCCAATGTATTGTGCTACAGCTTGGTAAGTTTAGGTTCTCTGAAAATATAAGATAATAAATAAACTCTTCCTAATTTTGACTATATTTCATAAAAGGGACAATTTTACATTTAAAAAATATCTGGACAAATCAACTGAAGTACTAAAAGATAAAAATGTGGCTAAGGTACTATTTAACCATACTTAAATCCCTCTCCCAGTCCCATCCCACCATTGAAGTTAGCCCAGAAAAGTATGCTGAAAGTTGTTACAAAGTCACTATGTAGAAGACATATTGTAGACACACAAGCTGTGGCCACCCCCAAGATAGAGGCATGTTAATTATAGTATCAAAGAGAATGACGTGCAACTAAGATGACTTTATTGATTAACTGAGAATGAGAAGGTGTTTTTTTATAAATACATTTTTAGATCATCAGCAAATTAAACTTCTATTACAGCCACCACATGGCTGTTCATACGTATCATCTTGACTGTGTGTCACTGGTTTTCTTTCTACTGCCCTGTTCCCTGTCTAAACATCCCTGCCCCCAACTCTGTCACTTAGGTCCAAATGTCAAAAAATTAACAGATGAAAAAATTTCTTATCCTAAAATACTTCTATCAAAACAGATGGGGGTTTTAAAACACTGAAATAGTGGTTACGCCCAGAGACATTTATCAAAGTGCATATTTAAAACCTTTCAAAGTTCAAATTAAATACTATAGTACTATTTTGATTATCAAATTGGAATGTAAAAATAAATAAAAGAAAGAGAAAGAATATAAGATTAGGTATACTCAAATTTAACCATATAGCTTTATCTTTTAGCTTGAAATGAATTCTTGTGTTAGAGGAAACTTATTTTGAAGAATCTCTTTAAACTGACAAGTTCAAAGCTAAGAAAAACACACTAGGGAAGACGACTATTTTCTTTTTTTAATTCTTTTTAGGTTTCTCAAAAGTCCTACTTGTCCAAAGAAACTTAACTGGCTCCACACCAATCATGTCATCACCCTTTCTTCTCTCACAGAAACTGTTAATATAGTCTTACCTGCTGAGGGCAATAATAACAAATAACTATGTAAGTATTACATGGAAAGGAAACTGAGGCTACCTAGTATAGGACATTCAGGAAGAGGTAAATTTAAGAAGAGGAGTTCGAAGTTTTCCAGGTAACTAATTGCACTGTTCCACTCTGCTCCCCTTCACCTCTTTAAAAAGTGTTTCCTCTAATAGCCAGGCACAGTGGCACACACCTGTAATCCCAGCTAACAAAGAGACTGAGGCGGGATGATTGCTCGAGTTCAGGAGTTCGAGACCAGCCAGGGCAAAACAGCGAGACCCCCATCTCAAAAGTAAAATGGGTATTTTAGTACCAAAAAAAAAGTCACAGAGATGATTACAAACACTCCTCTGCTCACCTAAGAAACAGGTCTCTGAGGATTCATGAGTCTTAGGCGAGACTGGAAGCAATGAATAGAAACCTGAAAGCCGCACAGCTCTGAGACGAAAACTGGCCCAGAGAAGAAGGCAGGCACCACCACTTGTCAGTGCACTCCTCTAGACCGAGTGCTCTTGATCTGCAGCTGCTTTATTAAATAAAACTACTTCATATCAAGGGTACATCTTGACATTAATAAAGTCACTTTAAAATACAACTGACATATGATTCAGTGCTCTCCCAAAGAAAAACTTATGTGAACATGGAAAAGAGGCGTCTTTTGGCTCCACCACAGACAGCAGTATTGTTTGCAACAAGCAAATATGAGTCATTTGTCTATTTCCATGATAAAAACATAGAAGTCAAAGAAGAGATCCAATTTTTAAAAATAGGCTGGGTGCAGTGGCTCATGTCTGTAATCCCAGCACTTTGGAAGGCCGAGGGGGGCATCTCACCGGAGGTCAGGAGTTTGAGACCAGCCTGACCAACATGGTGAAATCCCATCTCTACTAAAAATACAACAATAAGCCAGGCAAGGTGGCGGATGCCTGTAATCCCAGCTACACAGGATGCTGAGGCAGGAGAATCACTTGAATTCAGGGCACGGACGTTGCAGTGAGCCAAAACTGTGCCACTGCACTCCGACCTGGGAAACAGACTGAGACTCCGACTTTAAAAAAAAAAAAAAAAAAAAAAAGTCTATTCCACCACAATATTACAGCCACTTTGGAAAAGTTTGGCAGTTTCTTACCAAGGTAAATGCAGATACGGCAATCCTTTACTTCCAGGTATTCACCCAAGAGCAATGAAAATATATTCACATGAAAACCTATATGAGAGTGTTTAAGGAGGCTTTCATCATAACTGACAAAAACTGAAAACAATCCAAATACCCTTCAACTGATGAGTGGATAAACAAAACTATGATCATATCCAAACAATGGAAAATGACTCACCAATGAAACAGAATTAACTACTGATACAAACAAGGGCATGGATGACTCTCAAATGCACTGTGCTAAGTAATAGAACTCTGACTCAAGAGGCCACCCACTGCAGGATTCCATTCATATGGCATTCTAAAAAAGGCCAATCTACAGGAAAAGAAAACAGATCTGGGGCGGCCAGGACTTGGGTGTAACAGGGAGGGACTGACTATAAAGATAGAGGGGAACTTGTTAAGGTAACAGGAACGTTCTACTAGGATACTGTTCCTCCTTACACATCAGTTATGCATTTCACAGCATCGTGATCCATCCATAATGCTCAGAAAACTTTCATCTTGTCCAAACAGACATGAATTAAAACAATATCCCACAGTTTCTCATCTTAAAATTCCTTTAGTTTCCACAGTGTAACACACTTTTTGTTTTGTTTTGATAAAGTGTTCTAGAATACAGAGTTAAATTTTACATTTGATCATTTATAGACATTTCTGCATGATTTGGGAACTGCTACACTCTTTTTATGGAGGAGGTTGAAGTTTTTAAGATTTTTTGCTTTGGAGTAAGAAAGAGATCATTTATCTACTAAAATTCTATGTTATGTAATACAACTGCATACAAATGTCAACTTTAACATGAAAACCGGCAAATCAACTTAAAATCAGAACTGCAGCCAATGGTATTCCCTACAAGCACAGGCATGAAAATTATTATACAACATTCAGATCTGAAACATGATATTTCACACTTCATCAATGTACCTTTTCTCTTACAGCTCAGAAATGTACAGAGTTACACAATGAAATTTCTTATACTTAGTAGCAAAAAGCACAAAATGTAATCTTAAGGATGAAAAGCTAGTTTTGTTGTTGTCTTCGTTGTTGTTTTCAACAGAATCTTGGTCTGTTGCCCACGGTGGAATGCAGTGGTGCAGTCAAGGTTCACTGCAACCTCTGCCTCCAGGTTCAAGTGATTCTCCAGCCTCAGTCACCTGAGGGATTACAGGTGTGTGCCACCATGTCTGGCTAATTTTTTTTTTTTGTATTTTTAGTGGAGACGGGGTTTCGACATGTTGGGATTACAGGTGTGCGCCACCATGTCTGGCTAATTTTTAAAATATTTTTAGTGGAGATGGGTTTCGCCATGTTTGGCAGGCTGCTCTTGAACTCCTGACCTCAAGTGATCTGCCCGCCTCAGCCTCCCGAAGTATAGGGATTACAGGTGTGAGCCACTGCACGCAGCCCCGTAAAGCTAGATTTTTGATGTATGAAACATCTACACTCAGTAAGCCCTTTCAACATTTTAATATTAAGTAGATTTAAGCTGTTCACTCAATTTTGTTCATATAAATCTGCTGCTTTTTAAATAAAAATGAGGTTTCTGATAATTTACAACCAAACATAAAAAGAAACTTGTCACTTGGCAGTAAGATTCATTTATGCTACGTTTTTCCAAGAGTTTATAAACCACCTTGGTCAGTGTTTGGGATGAAACTACCCCAGTTCCTGAAAGAGTTAAACCATGTATCAGTTACTGTGACAGGAAGGGTGCAAGAAGCAAGGTTCCACAGAGAGGCACTTCAGCACTGCTGACTCAAAATGCTGCATAACAAATCTTTCTTCTATAACGAAGCCTTCAAGTTAAAGTAACATCTCTTCACAGACAGACAAATCCTATACAAAATGTAGGCTGAATGCCATGGTTTGTGTTATCAACTATTTTTAATACAAAGTCACTATTTGTAAAATGGGAAAACTGGTGAAAGTTTAAAGAACACATAATCTGAGATAACGAGCTACAATCTACATGCAAAATTGGTCAGGCCATACACTTGCCTGAAATCTCACTTGACTGTATTATTTATATCAAGATTACCTTTGGCAAACCTAGAGAAGCATAAGAATCACACACTCATCATGATATCAAGTAGGCAAAGTTTAACTTCAAAATTTGCTGTAAACTTGGTAAATGTTTGTGGTAAATAAAAATTACTGTTGGAGACGTAGAAGTCGTAAGCGACTTTCAAATAGATATGCCTTGTGTGTTAATATTTATTTGGGTTAGGATTTTAAAATCCAAGACTTTCCAAACAACATTAAAAGAGTGACTACAAACTAAACTTTGAGGTACCTACAACGTCAGTCCCATGACCAATGGCAGGTCAGCACCACAGTAGAATACGCTAGGACGATGCAGGGAAAACATTTTTTTTACTCAACTCATGTTACACTGTTTTTGAATTGCTCCAGTTTACATGAAACAATTTGTAATGTTTTCTTTTTTAATTGTACATATCCCTTCTGAAATACACAGAAAATTAAGCTTTTCCATAAATTCAGTATTCACAAAGCTAGGGAATTAAAAGCCTGTAAACCTCAAATTCACTGACCTGCATCCATTTAACCAGTATTACAAGAGACCATAGCTCAAAACCTAAAAAGAGCTGCTAATCCTGCCCTACAGATAATAACCAATGAGTGTTTATCCTCACAAGACATTTGGTCTTCCTGTTAGGAAGGGCAGGAGTGAGGAGAGGATGTGGAGTACAAGAGTATATATCCTCGTATGCAACTCACTCGTTCTTACGAAATACCTAAATAATATGAAATTTAACTTCATTTAAACTGTAACTGGCAAATGTAATCAGTGAGCAACAATGATCAAGGTTAGAAATGTCCCTGCTATCTTTTTATAAAATCTGTCTATATACAAATCACAAACACAGAAACTGCTACATGAAAATTCTATGCATAATCACGTGTGCGGTAAGTACTACAAAGCATAGAAACAAACAGAATAATGTTAATACTCAGAACTCTTAAAGGTCATTTCTCTTATACTTCTTGGATTTTGTCTCTACATCAACACCGAAAACTTCAAGCTACATTGTTATAATGGACCATTAATTAAATTTGCAGAATTCAAAAATTGATTTGAGTCTGATAAAAATACACACACAAGTTATAAGTTACTTGAATAAGCAGTATCAACAAGAGAATAAACTAGAATTTATAGTCAAACATATTATATAGTCCACAGAGTGAGAAAAAAGTGTAAAACCTGAAGTGGCCATCGCTGATTGCTACTAGTTAGATTAAATGTGTCTTTGTTAATCTACTATAGTTTCATGTGTTGTTTAGTTTACTTGAAAAAGTCGTCAAATGTCCCTGGACTGCAGATTGCAACATACTACCTAAAACACCTATAGGTGACCAAGAGAGCACCCAGTGATCCTAAAGTGTCGATGGCAGAGACAGGATTAAAAGTAATACCCGACAAGACTGCAGCATTTAATTAAGAACAAGAAAGCACAGGCAGGAGGAGATGAAACTTTACAAGCCTAGGCGTTTCTCGGCTTTTAAAAAAAATGCTGTGAGTTGGTTTTCCCAGCAAGGAAGGTTGATGAGCATGCACTTGGCTCCAAGAAGCCGCTATTACACAAACAGAATCCAAGTGCCCGTCTAAGCCGCCCAGCCTCGGTGCGTCGAGTAACAGCCAATGGCGGCGGCGCGCCACCCCGCCGCCAGCCTCCCGCAGGCCCCGCCCCTCGACCCCGCCCCGCCTCCCCGCCCTGTCCTCGGAGGCCTGGGCTCCGCGGCCCGGCCCGCGTCCTTCTTCTGTAGTTCCTGCCTTTTCCACCCTCTGCCACTCGTTTTAATTACGCGGACGAGTTGCAACTCATCCAGCCCTTAAGTCTGGGTGGTGGTTTTGAGAGGGGGAAAGAGATGCACCAACGGAAGTAGGGGGAAAAAAAACCTTAAGCGCTGAGCGCGCCACGCGGGACACTGAGGTTGGGGCGTGCGGCGAGGTGGGGGACTGCGGCGCGCGAGGGCGCAGGGGAAACGCTCGGGGGCCTGTGTGAGACTCGCCGCGCCGGCTTTTGAGAACGCGAAGCTGTGTCAGCAAAACTTTAGAAAACACGCTGTGTGTGCGGCCTCCACCTCCAGGAGGAGCCTGCGGGCGCGCGGGGCGGACGGTGACTGCAGGCGGCGGCCGCGCTCGCCCGGGAGGGAATGTGGCTGCGGCCGGCGCTTTCCTCCGCGGGGGCCCACAAAGGCCCATCTGTGCGCGGCGCGGCCCGGGGAGCCCGGTCCGGTCTGGTCAGGCTGGGGACGCGGTTGTTTTTGTCCCCTGCCCCTGCCCCCACGAGCCTACGTGCCGGAAACCCCCGCCCGAGCCGGAACGGGCCAAGAGGCGCGAGCGGGGCCTGCCGGGAGAGGCCGCCGCGCTGGTGTGTGGCTGTCTTTTCTCCGCGCTCGTCCGGCGCCTCCGCGGCAGTTTCCTCCGCACGCCCGGGGAATCCCGGGGTCCGTGGAATCACTGGTTCTCCCTTCGGAGGTGCCCCGGCTTCCTCCGTGGGCGCAGGCGAGTCTCCCCGTGGGGCCGGTGCGTGAAGAAAACAAAAGAAACGAAGGCGAGCTGTGGACACGCAGTGAGGACAGGAAAGCGCGGTCTCAGAGCCGGAGGCCTGAGATGAGTCCTGCGTCCTTCACACCCTCCTCCAAAATCCTCTCTCTCAAGCCAGGCTCTGGCCACGAGTAAAAGCGCAGCCCAGGAGGGAAGGACGCCGCCGTCGCGCAGGCATCCGGGCGGGGTATTCGGCAGCTGTTTGAGGGCGAGCGCTGAAAAGTTTCCGTCTCCCCGGATCCCTAATTTATCAAATTCTACAAAGCCGCAACAGTCCTTAGGCCATTAAGGTTATGAGAATGTATCGTTTCTAGCCACAAGACCCAAGTTTCTTTATGGAAGAAAAAGGACTCAACAGACAGCAAAAGAAACCACGTACAGCATAAACGCACGTACCACTCCTTAAAAAAATAATTAGGGAGAGGTAACAAGTCTTTGAGGAAAAAGCAATGGAAAAAAATTGGAGAAGGAAAAATTATTTTGAGGCAATTACATATAGTTTGAAACCACCATTATTTAAAACTCAATCTGAGTAGGAGACATGGCCAAGCTAGGCTGCTCTGTTATCTGATGCCATCTCATTCAGTTCTACCTACTATTTATAGTTCCAATAGCATCAGTTGGAGAAAAACATGCCTGGTGGCTAGAAGCGAAGAATTCAAAACACAACCCCTTATTAAAAAGTTAACGTTTGGGTTAATTTAAAAAATATAGGCTGGGCGCGGTGGCTCATGCCTGTAATCCCAGCACTTTGGGAGGCTGAGGCAGGCAGATCACGAGGTCAGGAGATCGAGATCATCCTCACTAACACGGTGAAACCCCGTCTCTACTAAAAGTGAAAAAAATTAGCTGAGCGTGACGGCGCGTGCCTGTTGTCCCAGCTACTCGGGAGACTGAGGCAAGAGATTCATCTGAACCTGGGAGGCAGAGGTTGCAGTGAGCCAAGATCACACCCCTGCACTCCAGCCTGGGCGACAGAGCGAGACTCCGTCTCAAAAAAAAAAAAAAAAAAAAATTCAGATTAAATATATATTTTTGGGTCCCAATTTACAGTTATGTGGTTATATATTATCACAATAAAAAGATCTGCCCACGGACTGGTTTTTGGGTTTGAGACATGTTTACATCCCTTACACAGTGCTCAACTTGTATGGGAGTAAAAAACTAACGTATAAAATTATCTTTATCTACAAGGTTAAAAAGCAAGAATATGGAACTACATCCATTTTAGGTCAATTCTTCATCAGAGAAGGAACGCTAAAAAATTTCCATTCAATTCAATTTCTAAATATGACTAATTTTCTTAAATAAAACATTTCCTTAAGGGCAAATTTCTTGTTATAAATGTCTACTCCCTCCTTCCTGAAATTACTTTCTCCTCCTATCCCTCTGACAGCTTTCAGTCTTTTGCTACTTCTTCATCCTCCAAATTGTGCCAATTTGTTTCACTTTTTATTTCTCTTTGCTAAAAGAGTAAGGCAGGAGGCAAACAACAACAAAACCTTAAAGGACCTAAGGAGATTTAGATCGTTGTAGTTCTAGAAAGATGATGGCTGCATCTGAAGGGTAAGGCAGGAGTTGTCCAGATAACACTCAGATTTTCTTTTGGCTTGGGGGGCTGAATGACTGGCATGGTGTGTCCTCAGCAATTTGACATGCTTGTGCTTGTGGTATATCTGTGGAGATGACCAGCTGGCAGCAGGAAATACAGGTCATGGCACAAGTTGCAGGAGACTGAAGAACCTGGAGTCGCAGGCAATTAGATGACAGCTGAGTTGTGCGCGTGGATGAACTGAGTTTTATAATAAAAAAGCATCGCATCGCAAAAGATGAGAATAGACAGAGCCTAAAACAGAACCTAAAAGAGCACTAACATTTAATGGACAAGTTCTTTCCCCCTTCCTCGATGACAGCAAAAGCCACCAGGCTAGAAATTTTACAATTTCCGAACTGCTTTTTCCCTTCAAATCTAGAGAAACAGGAAGTGAGAACATAGACTCAGGTAAGACTACACAGGACTGAATTTAAGTCCTCCAAGCACTGGCTTTGGAAGAGTTAGGCAAGTTTCTTAGCATCTCTGGGCCTCAGCTTCTTCATGTATATAACGAAAGCCTGCTCTAATTGTTGTTATGAGAATGAAATCAGCACTTACTAGATGCTGGCTATGAACATCATCTGACCATTCCTGAAATCCAGACTAGCCTCCACTCCCATTGCCAATGCCTTAACTGAGACTCATGAATCTCCACCTAAGCCTAGAATACTGTGAAACTGGTTTCCTTGACACCAGGCTCTTCCCCACTCATTCTCTCTCCTAGTGTCCCCAGTGTCCTCTTCAGATAACAGATTTCAATATGTCATTCTGCTTAATATCCCTCAGACCAAGAGAACTGGCTCTAGACTTCTCACCTGGGGATAAAGGGCTCTGAAGAATCTGTTCCTAATCTGCCATGCGATATTGCCCCCAACCTCAACTCATTAGTGGACTATTAGGCACCCTTTCATGATTTCTGTGCTGAACCTACCATACTTTTTTCCAGCCCTTTATTCATACAGATCCCTTCACTTTCCCTGTACATTTGCCCTTTGAAGTCGTGCTTCCAAGGCTTCCCTGACCCTCGATGGTTGGAATGTACTGCACTTTATATACTACTGCACAGGATTGATATAATTTGATTGTTTTATATGTAATTACATACATGTCTACTTTCCTTTTAACATCTATGAAGGCAAGGTCCATCCAATTTATATATATTTTCCCACCTGCAAAATCCATAGAAAAGTTTCCTACAGATTTAGCTACTAAATTTAAGCAGAAATGAAAGAGATCTGTTGGAAACCAGAAATTCTCATACGTCAGAAATCCAAAACTTCAAATTAGTAAACAAGTAAGGTTGAGACCTGAAGGTTATCTTTCTCACATGTAGATGGGTAATAATTTTTGACAAGTATTTTCAAGAAGCAGAGTTTTATCATTAAAAAGGAAGCAGTTATGCTAGGTGCGGTGGCTCACGTCTGTAATCCCAGAACTTTGGGAGGCTAAGGCAGGTGGATCACGAGTTCAGGAGTTTGAGACCAGCTTGGCCAATACGGTGAAACCTTGTCTCTACTAACAATACAAAAATTAGCTGGGTGTGGTGGCGCGTGCCTATAATCCCAGCTACTTGGGAGGCTGAGGCAGAAGAATCGCTTGAACCCAGGAGGCAGAGGTTTGCAGTGAGCCAAGATGGCGCCACTGCACTCCAGCCTGGGCGACAGAGAGAGACTCCGTCTCCAAAAAAAAAAAAAAGGAAGCTTTTATTTTTAAAATGTACTACTTTTTGTTTGGACATTCTTTCTCTACTTAAAAAAAAAAGTTTCCATTGTATTTATTATTTTACTTTATTTTAGAGACAGGGTCTTGCTCTGTTGCCCAGGCTGGAGTGCAATGGCATGATCATGACTCACTGCAACCTCAACCTCCTGGGCTCAAGCTATCCTCCCACCTTAGCCCCTTAAGTAACTGGGACTACAGGCACATGACACCATGCCGGCTATTTTTTCTTTTTTGTAGAGATGGGGGTCTCACTATGTTGCCCAGGCTAGTCTCCAACTCCTGGGCTCAAGAAATCCCTCTGCCTCAGCTTCCCAAAGTGCTGGGATTTCAGGTGTGAGCCACTGCACCCAGCCCGGTTTCCATTTTAGAGATGTTTAAGCTCAAGACGTTTGGATCACAGCAGAAGCAACTGGAGCTACGTTGACTTTCAATTTCAAAGCAGATTCTGAGAAGCTATGACATTCTAAATGTGAGGCCTTCTTTACTCATGGATTGTCCTAAGTACAGGTTTGTTTTCAGATTAATGCAGTCTGGTCTCAGGAAAGACCCCAAAAAAGGTTAAAAAGCAATTGTCTAGAGGAATATGAGTTTTTATTTTAGAATTTCAAATAGTACTGCTCATGTGTTACTACTGATGAATTCCTAAAGACGCTAACTACCTTAAATCCCTTTGGGAACAAGGTAATAAGTAAACACATGTTTTATAAAATCTAATTCTCATTTAATAGCCAAAACAAACATATTTTATAAAATCTAATAGTCATCTATTAGCCAAAACAAACAAACAAACAAACAGAACATCTTCCTGTGGTCCCCAATAGATGTTTTACTGATTGGAAGTATTACTCTTGAGTAGCTCAGTAAGTATGAATTATTTCCCAATCAACCCTTTCCAAAACTTTTTCTAATCAACAAATGTGGCTTTTAAAATTTCCCAGAATTGTTGATGGACTGCCAGAGATTTATATACGGGGCAGTGACATTGGAAACAAGAACAGTCAATCACTATAACAAGTCCACAAGGAAGGGCCACTCGATGGGGTGAAGCAGCTGCGTTTGGTGTAGGTTTGTCTAGAGCAACCCTGTCTAACAGAAATATAATCCAACTACATATGTATTTTACCATTTTCTAGCAGCCACATTAAGAAAAGGGAAACAGGTGACATTATTTTGATAACTTTTTTTTTTTGTTATTTACTTTTCTTTTTTTTGATAACATGTTTTATTTGACCCAACATACCCCAAATTTTATCATTTCAACCTTTACTCAATACAAAAATTAATGAGAATCAGTAAGTTTTCAGTTAATAACATCGATAGGTTCCTTGGAAACCATGACTTTAAGTAAAATGCCCTAGGAGGAAACCAATTTTCCCATAGGCCAATTGATATAAATAAGAAATAAGACTCAAAATACTTATAATATTAAACACTGAAATAAATGTGAGCTATACATACATTTAAGAAAGATTAGTAAAAATAAGTAATATCTGGCCAGGCATGGTGGCTAACGCCTGTAATCCCAGCAGTTTGGGAGGCTGAGGCAGGTGGATCACCTGAAATCACGAGTTCAAGACCAGCCTGATCAACATGGTGAAACCCTGTCTCTACTAAAAATACAAAATTAGCCGAGTGTGGTGGCACATAACTGTAATCCCAGCTACTGGGAAGGCTGAGGGAGGAGAGTCACTTGAACCTGAGAGGCGGAGGTTGCAGTGGACCGAGACAGCACCATTCCACTCCAGCCTGGGCAACAAAAGTGAAACTATGCCTCAAAAAAAAAAAAAAAAAAAAGTAATATCATTATTTACCCATGTATTCCAGTTTAGGGTGGCACATGGGCAGAGCCCATCCTGCAGAGCACCAGGCAGGACCCACTCTGGCCAGAACGCCACTGCATCGCAGGGCCACTCACACACCCAGAATCACTCAACAATGGGACCACAGAGACATGCCAGGTCCCATAACAGGCACATCTTTGGGTTGTGGGAGGAAGCTCCATACAGACAGTGGCCCCAGCTGGGAATCAATTTTTTTTTCTCCTCAAACTTATAAGGAAAAACAATATTGAACAAAACACTATTATTCAAGAACCTGCTGTATTTTACTTTGTTTTTAATGCTATGTCTTCAAAATCCAATGTGTATCTTTTACTTGCAGATGATCTCACTCTGTGGAGCAGCCACAGTCCAAGTGCTCAACAGCCACACTGGACAAATCTAGATATTTGGGGTGGGGGTGGTGATGGTGGCACCTATTTGCAATAGGTATTGAAGTTTGAAATTATATTGAAGGGGCTCTTTTTCATAAACCTGAAAACATAATTGCCTATACATGTATCAGTGATTACCTTATTGATATGAAAATATAGCACAAAGCATTAAAAGGGGATATATATATATATATATATATACACACACACACACACACACCTAATGCAGATTTACAATTTACATATACCTAATGCAGGGGGACGGATGCAGCAAACAACCATGGCACGTGTATACCTATGTAACAAATCTGCACATGTACCCCAGAACTTAAAGTATAATAATAAGAATAAATTTTTTAAAAGAAAAGAAAAGAAATGGGGGATACATCATGATAAACACAGAAATATTTCTAATAATGCAAAAAATAGCAGCCAATAGTAATTTGATGGACACTGTCTACAAGCCAGGCTGGCTCAAGTACTATACTTACACTAGGCAAATGTGTTTTGAAATAAAAGAATCACTTCTACCAACGCTTCTCCTGAGCAAACTGAAAAACGTTTCCATTTGTGAGACAGTATCTCTTTACAGCTGTATCAAGAGACACTGAATTGGTCTAATTTTTGCTGTCTTGAAGGCAATGAAGATGCAGGATTCTTTCTGAGGGGTGGGATGTATGTAGCAGTGGGGCAGGAGTAATGCTGTCATTGGCACAATGAGGACAGGAGACATCTACAATTTTGCTATCATGCCAGGAACGAAAGCAGTGAAGTGAAGACGGAATGACAGCCAACGCAAGGTGATGTGGTAAGTCAGTACCTGGGAAACTCCAAAGTCAGGAGAACCAACTACTGCCAGTAGAGCAGGCTATAGAAGTGCTTGGGTCTAATAACAGTGGGTCCCCTTTAGAATAACTCTAATCAACTCCAGAAATGTCCAATTTAAAAGGAGTATCTTCCCCATGGATCGATCAGAGACAGTCTTATTACTTTTCTTGCACAATCTCATTCATACCCAGGAGAATATCAGATATGGCTTCAAATATCAAATATTGTGATGAATCACAAATCTGTATCTTAGTTTCCTCCACCCAGGCTCCAGGACTGACCAGACCTCTCCAACTGCACACTAAATAGTCTCATGAGGTTGTCCTTCAAAAACCCTGAATTTAACAATTCAAAAGCTAAACTAATTTTCTCTCATCATTCTGCTGATCCCCAACCAACTTCTGTATTGTCAGTTATTTATAAACTATTTCCCAATCTGCCCAAGCTCAAAACTCTGGGACCTAGCCATTTCTCCTTGTATTGCTCCAGTCAGAAATCATATCACTGTCTTTATATCTCCATCGGGCTCTCATCAACTCTATTCTTCAAGTCACACTTCAGTTCAAACTTATTTCCCAAATATTTTCTAAGTAGCTCCCATGTGTAGGGCATTGTGTGAAAAATGCTGGGTATAAAAGATGCACGTAGTATCAAATGTCATCTTGTCTCTCCCAGTCTAATGCCTTCAGTCAGGTTAGCCAGCTGCTCTTCAAAATACTGAATTATAATAATCTGATTATATGTTTTTTACTTTAGCCTGTGTGTTCCCATAAGATGAAGAATGATACATTTTGCTATTCATTTTTTTATTCCTGACATAATACAGAGACTAGTACAGTATTTAGTATGTAAAAGGTAACTGATAGTTTTTGACTCATCATGTTTTAGTTTACAAAGGAAATTTAATGGCTCTAGATACCAATTTAAAAATTCCTATTTAATTGAAAACTACTGTGTTCCTCAAATTTGGAATTCAGAGGACTCTTCTATCAAAAAGCTGATTAATTCAATGGTGTTGATAGTATCACCCCAAACTGTATTGTACATGGTAACTCGGTCATATATTTATAAAGTAGCTGTACTGAGTGAGATGGAAAAAGTGCTTCTATTCCACAGCAACATAATTGCACATAAGTTTTAACCTATTAAAGTACAGACTCTCTCTTACCACTTTCCTAGCAGGACCCTAGTTACCAGTGATTCATAGCATACCTCCCCTTATTTTAAAACTCATATGATAGCTAATTCACTAACTGTACCAATCAGGGTTCTTAGAAAGAATAGAAACTGAATTTAGCTAACTAAGGAAGCGAATTTCATTTAAAATATTGGGTGAGTTTACAAAATCAGTAGTAGAGAACCAGGACTGCCAAAAAGGTAGGAACCACGGGAGACTGGTCAACAGAAATAATTTGCCCAGAATGTCACCACCAGCAATTCTAATAATGGACACACAATGCTGACAATATTGCTAGACTCCAAAGTCTGTGTAGTTTAATCAGGCAAGAGCTAATAGCTAGCCAAGACTTAGTCATTAGTCACATGCACCCTCAAGAGCATCTAAGATCTGTCTCCTTTGGATTCAGTAGCAGAAAAATACATGCTGCATTTTACCAAGTTCCATACCTATCTTTTGTCCCCCAAAGAAAGCAGGTTTATATGCTGAGTCACCAAAAACAAAACAAAAACACCCAACAAATATTCAAATATTCAGTAATATCATCAAAAATTTCATGATGCCCAAAGGTTTTGTGTGTGCATTAGCAATGCACAAAGTCAAGGCACTGATCTTGAGTAAGGCACTGAGCGTAAGATTCCCATAGTGCTGGCCTGTGTTACTGAACAGACCCACATGGCTGACTCCTTTAATTGATTTTTGCTTGTCACTTCTATTCTGCTCAAGCCTGCCACTGAATTCCCTTTGTGCCGAGATGTAATTTGGAAATAGTGCAATCAGTTTCTAGTCAGTACAGACAAAAAGGTAAGTCCATGAGATTGTGTGCGGGCACCCCTCAACCTTCAGTACACATTCAACCAAAATCTTCCTGTGGTATTTAATGTGAGTGTTGGATACCAGGTTCACTTTGAGCAAAACACAAAACACACTGAAATACTTGGCTCGTGACAGATCCTGTTTTCAGTGTTAACTAATCTGGTAAATGCCTTTTGACTAACCCAAGAAAGTAGATATAAAGCAGCAATAATGCTCTTAGCATTTTTTTTCATCATTACCTTCAACTGAGGCCTCAACTTCAGGGCTCAACAGTTACAACACTGAATTCTTTTCTTGCCATCACTCCATCTTACATGAATGGTATTAAGTCCATATGCTTCAGAGAGCTCTGGATCTAAATGTCATGCAACAGAGGAGGCCAGTCCTGGGATCATCTCAGAGGGTGAGGAACTTAGGCTGGGACTGAGCTTTGAGGGCACTAAATGCCTCTGCAATGTCCTCATGTGCCTCAGGCAGCACTAGAGCAGCAAAATGGCAAGTTCAAAACTTCATGCTGGTCAGGCTCACGCCTATAATCCCAGTACTTTGGGAGGCCGAGACAGGTGGATCACCTGAGGTCAGGAGTTCAAGTCCAGCCTGACCAACATGGAGAAACCCCGTCTCTAATAAAAATACAAAATTAGCCAGGTGTGGTGGCGCATGCCTGTAATCCCAGCTACTCGAGAGGCCGAAGTAGGAGAATCGCTTGAACCCAGGAGGTGGAGCTGAGATCGCACGGTTGTACTCCAGCCTGGGCAACAAGAGCGAAAACTGTCTTAAACAAACAAACAAACCAAAAAAAACACTTCATGCCATACTTAAAAACCTCGCCATGTAAGGTCATATACCATTCCTATTACTTGTGCACATTTGTTGCTTTCATTGTTAATTTGCAGTATTATTCATAGATCTGAAAGGAACACTGGCTATTAACAGAGTATAACTTCTTATTTCATAGATGAGGAAAACAGAAGCCAAATAGATTAAATGACTTGTCTAAGGTCACATGCAATTATTTGAGGAAATTAGACTGAAGCCTAGGTCTCCCACCCCCGGCTGTTACTCTTTGTACTATAATATGCCATCCCAATAATGTCTCCTATTTACAGCTGGCTAGAGTCAACGACTGACAGCCAAGGCCAGTTGTGTACAGACAGCCTGTGTGTACCAGGGAGCCCTTCGTTAGCCTCTAGTATACCATATAGTCACCAAAATGTGGCCCTAATCTTCATCATGTATTCTCAATCTAAGTGACTTTGTTGTTAGTTTACATGTGACTTGTCTGCTGAAAATGGAGCCCTCATAATTGCCTTATCGCAGCAGTCCAGTGTTCTCATAACTGCCTGTTTGACTCCTTCAACATGGACTAACTCATGTCATTTCAGTTTTTTTGCTTTTATTTCCACAAATTAAGCACAATTATTAGGTTACATCATGTTTGTTTGGTTTTACTATGCCATTCTCTCTTGTTTACTATTCCATCTTACATCTCAGGTATTCCTTCTGGGATAATTTTCCTTTCTCTTAATTACATCCTGCAGAAGTTCTTTCAGAGGAATTTTAGAGATCTTTGGTAAAACTCCCTCAGCTGTTGTTTACCTCTAAATGGTTTCATTTTATCATAATTCTTGAATAGTACTTGAAATAGTCTTGCTAAATTGCAATTTTATAGACATTTATGTGTTTTTTTTTCCTGAATTCCATGGTTTTACTGCCAGTATAACTATTTCTTTATAGATGAGCTGTGCTTTTTCTCTGGCTGCTTTCTAGACTTTCTCTTTGTCTTTGATGTTCTATAGCTTCAGTCTAGGCATAGATTTCTTATTCACACATGGAATGCAGTATGCTTCCTGAATCTGTGGGCTCCTTATTGTCATAAATTCTGATAAATAACTGTACCTTCTGAAAATGCAACACAAGTAGCAACCAAAATAAGGTGGTAGAGAAAGACCACAGTAATACGTTTTATGGTGCTTATGGATTTAAATTCATTTGTAATAAAAGGCAAATCCTCTGATAATATTCACGTTAATATTATACAAAAATAAATAGAATACATCTACAATTAAACTCTGGACCACTATGTCTATTGTGATATGGTTGTTCACGGACTATGGTTCATAAAAACATAACTTTCTGATGACAAAGAATTCTTTCCTCAAGACTTTAAAATGAATATATCATATTTTCATTTTATACTTCACCATAAAAATTCTCACAGCATAAAATAATGAAATACTTCACACCAATTAAGCTTTCTTTTCTGTTTTTCCACTTAGTTCATTTTAACTAATCAAGGCACAACTGCTAAATAATTTGTTTTTGGCTCTAACTACTGACTAAAGGTAAAGAATTCATATCAAGTTATCATAGAACTACAGTAATTTTTGGATAATTAATTAGAGCTTGAAGGAACTACAAAATGATCAAATAGCAATCTAATTACCTTATGTTCATTTTTCCAGCTCTTTAAATGTCAATAATATATACATGCTTTAATGACAAGAATACGGAAATCCTGGACCATGATTAGTCACAAGAGTTTATCGTACCTGCACTAAAAACAAAAGGTAAAAGAGAAAGTAGAGCAAATGAAAAGAAGTGCAGAATGCTTTCTCCATTCAGTTTGCCCATTCTACACCCCCACAAAGCAAAACCACAAATACCTAAAACACACACCATGGGGAAAAGAAAAAAAGACAAACTATGAGAGGTGCCCTGGCCTTCGGACCAGGCTATTGCAATTAACCGCATGACTCATCTCTCTTTTCCTTCATGAAAAAGTTAAACCAATAATTCCCTATGATGGTTCTATTAGTGCTCACAATCTGTAGATTTCCTACAGAAGGAAAAATAGGAAAGTAGCAATTTCATAGCTAAAAACAAAAGAGGTCACACCTACTTTCTTACAGTGAAGGATGAAGCACTCAGGCAAGACTTTTTAGTTTCACACATGCAAAATTTCAATTTAGATAAATTGACACAAGTCGTTTTGCCTAAACTGAAAGGAAGCCTTGCTACATGATAACCGTTTAAAAAACAAACAGCCGGGCGTGGTGGCTCACAAGGTCATGAGTTCAAGACCAGCCTGGCCAAGATGGTGAAACCCCGTCTCTACTAAAAATACAAAAATTAGCCGGGTTTGGTGGCAGATGCCTGTAATACCAGCTTTTTGGGAGTCTGAACAGGAGAATAGCTAGAACCCAGGCGGTGGAGGTTGCAGTGAGCCAAGATCACGCCATTGCACTCTAGCCAGGGCAACAAAAGCAAAACTCCGTCTTTTAAAAACAAAAACAAAGAAAACCACCACCACTCCCACCAACAACAAAACAGGCAATGAGGCTGAAATGCGTAAATGTTAAGAATATCAGACAGAAGTCTTGAATTCTACTGATCGGGGTAAATAATAGCTTGGCCATACTCAGGTTACCTAAAGATAGAGAAAAACAGAAACAAAACCCCTGAGTGAAAACCAGTGAATGATCATTTTAGGTTCCCTCATATCGCTAAGAAAATCCAAACAGTTCACTATATTTTGTTTTAGAAATTATGTTCTTATTCTAGGTTTTCCTAACGTTCTTTTATATGAGAAAGGGTAAGAGTTATTAAAAGATTGCTTCATAAATTCCCAAAGAGCAGAACTTCACAATCTTTTGCAGAGTCCTGGAACACAGGCTGGCTAATTACATTACATTCTTCACTCAAGGGGTAGGTCAAAGCATGGGCTGTGTAGGTGACAACGTGTGTTCAAATCCTGGCCCCACAGCTGGCCCCACAGGGATTGAACTTAAGACTTACCTAACCTCTCTGTGCCTTGCTGTCTCACCTCTGCAAAGATACAGCATAAAGATGTCGAAAGGGACTCAACAAGTAAATGCAGGTAAAACACTTAAAAAGCATATTAACTAATATGAATATTACCACTATCAATTAAACATCAGTGAAATGTCTCAATTGAGCGTTTTGCTTTATATTAGCTATGACGTTCAGGAGAGTATGTGCTGCTCAGATAAAGGTTTTATATCTAATATAGTAACACACAATAAATACTTGTTAAATGAAACTATATATGCAGACCCAGTCTAGACACTATACTTGTCTCTAATTAAGTCCTTTAAACTTAGAGAAATGTACTTTCCATATTCAGTACTATCACCTAGTTTAGGGCCAACTTTTCTGTTTCCTAACTGACCTCCCTGCCTCTAGTCATCTCTTCTAGGTCATTTAGAGAAGAGTTCCTCATACCTGACAGCCTCACACATATCACTTCTCTGCTCACACTCACTTGCACGTCACGACCGCCTTGAAGCCTCACTTCCCTTACTATACCTCCATTTAACTCAACACAGAACTACTGTGTTTTCCAGTGAAATCTTGAAGTTTTTCATCAAAAATGACAGTTTCTACAAATGACTGTGAGCACTACTGTCTCTGTACCTGATGCTTGCCTCAGTTCAGTGACTAGTGGGCTTCCTTCTAAACCCCATATGAAGAAAACTTGAAGGCCAAGCACAGAGGAAATGACTGGTATTTACAAAGAAGCAGCTTATGTTATTATAGGAAGGGTCAGCCTAAAAGCTAAATTCATCATTCTACTACCCAGTGAATTATTGAACTTCTTGGAGATTGTCTGTAACTAAATTATATTCTTAAAGGAAGTCCAAACATCTTAACACTGGAGGCAGTTGTATGTAGTTGGGAAGGTACGTGTGTGCCAGTGTCAAACTGAAACCTGCCAGCTCCCTGCACCACCCCATTACACACTGTGAGAACTCAGATAAGTCACCGTCAGGATGACCAGTGAAGGACCCATGCTGTCATCTGAGGGCCCCCCACCCCTGGCACCCCATACCCAATGGTCTCTCCTACAAAGAGATGGGCATCAACGCTGCTAAGTGAGCCGTGCTTGATAAGGCCTCCCACCCAACTCAAAGTCACATATTTGCCTAAAATCCTTCCAACCAATCACAGTCATCAGGTGTCCTAGTTAGAAAATGATGTCTGAGTAAAGCTGAACAGATCAGGGTCCAAATCCATGTTTCTTAGTCCCCTACGTAGACTCCAAACCAGAGCCTTTGAACACAGAAGACAACAGTAACTTTGGAATGAGGTAATGGCTTTCAATAATAATACTTCATAGCATCTAGGTTAAAAAGAGACACATTACAAGGAGGCTCCTAGAGTAGCCAAATTCATAGAGACAAGAAGTAAGATGCGGCGGGGCCAGGGCTGAGGGAGTGAAGAGTTGGTGTTTCTTGAGCACAGAATTTCAGTTTGGAATGATGGGAAGACTTCTAAAGATGGATGGATGGATGGTGGCGATGGCCACAAAGCAACGTGAATGTACTTAATGCCCTGAACTATGTGTTTAAAAATAGTGAAACTGGTAAACTTTATGTTATGTGTATCTTACCACAACAAAAAAGGGGGAAGGAAAGGAAGGAGGAAGAGAGAGACAGTGAGAAAAGGAAAAAGAAACCTATGTATCTCTGTAATAGCACTTCTTTGCTGAATTTAAAT
Organism: Cacajao melanocephalus; assembly: GCA_963573385.1. Lineage (NCBI taxonomy): Eukaryota > Metazoa > Chordata > Mammalia > Primates > Pitheciidae > Cacajao > Cacajao melanocephalus. The sequence goes on along the minus strand of CAUYLG010037074.1, from coordinate 18,863 downwards.
GTTTTGATGAAGCTCTTTGCTTAATTTAAACTTTAAAAAGTTTTAAAAACTTGGGGCTTCCTTGACTAGTGCTACAATAACTCTTGTGCAACTTCAAAAACACCAATATTCCACAAATTTTTCTTTGCAATTATCTTCTTATAACAACTCTATTGCTAATTTCTTATAATTCTCTACTTTCTTTTCATTTTAATATTTCAAATTCTAGGGCTCATCCTTTCCTCTGTGTCTATGCGTGCACGAGCAAATCTGTAACAAAAGCTAAATGGTTCACTTCATTCATTCATTCACTTAGAGACAGAGTCTCGCTCTGTCACCAGGCTACAGTGCAGTGGTACGATCTTGGCTCACTGCTACCTCCGCCTCCTAGGTTCAAGTGATTCTCCTACCTCAGCCTCCCGAGTAGCTGGGACTACAGGCACGCACCATCATGCCCAGCTAATTTCTGTATTTTTGTAGAGACAAGGTTTCACCATGTTGGCCAGGATGGTCTCGATCTCTTGACCTTGTGATCTGCCCGTGCTGGCCTCCAAAAGTGCTGGGATTACAGGCATAAGCCACTGCATCTGGCCAAATGGTTTACTTCAAATTAACAAAACATTCCCAAAATACGCAGCAAACATTAATGTATTTAAAGAAAAGCTTTAGAGTGCTTAAAATCGTTGACCCTAGTCTGGCAGCAATCTTCAATACTTATTAAACAATTAAAGAACAGAAAATAATAACATTTTGGGATTCTTTCTCATTATAAAATAATATAAGTACAAATACAGAAAATTTAGAGAACTAGGGGAAATTCCTCAATTTAAATTTAACATTAAAAACCATTTTTCTAACTTCCTATAAGTTTTAGTAACCATTATCTTTAGTCTCATAAAATTTCCATTTGAAGGCATGTGTGAAAATTCATTAAATTAAGTCCCTTCCATGAGTCCTTTAGGATATTTCCAATTTTTCACTAAATAAGATACCAAGAAATACCTTTATACACATAGCTCTCCCGTGTCCCCAACACTTTAGATTATCTCCTTAGGAAATACTCTCAAAAGTAGAATTACAAACTTAAAGGATAGGACCGTATCTATGGAGCCTGATAAACTTTGTGTGTCTGTGTGTGTGTCTGTACACACATGTGCCTAGAATATACAGCACTGTTTCTTTAGAAAACTGATAACATTTCCATTTCAGTAAGAGTAATTTATGATTACTTCCGCATGAAAAAAGACAAAAAATTTCTAGTAAGTAAACTTTCTTGTAAATAAAGTCTCCATTTTCCATTCTGAAATAAAAAATATTCAATTTAGAAATTGCAGCTGTGTGCTGAAAGAATCTTCATGAAAAAAATGGTAACAGTGCAGGCTCCTCTCTGGTCTATTAAAATACTACATGCTGCTCTGAGTATCTGCAGCAAAGTAAAGTATTTCTTCCTTGTGATTACACATTTCTTGACATTCCAATGTTAAAAAGCGAAAGAAGTCTCCTAACGATTAATAACTGAAATAAATTAAAACTGTGTGTTTATTGGTAACTAGGTTAGTTATTAAAAACGTCCTCCTAGGCATATGCAAAGGATGGCTGCTTAACTGGTTCTGCTCTCCAATGACATGTCTATACTGTAGTGATATTTTAAGAAACAATATGATTTCAACCTTATGCTACAATTCTTTGAATGTAATTTCTCTCTTCAGAATGGCCATTTTGTTGACCCGGAGGGAGGGAGGGACCTAAGACAGTATTCCACATGTACCATGTCACATCAGGTTACTCTCATCACCAGCATTTCCATTAAATGGCTTGCAATACACTGAGGCTCTGATATAACATTATCAATCAACAGATTGTGTGAAACTGCCCATCAATGACAAGAGCTCAGAGATGGTTCCAGATGGTGTCTAAATCTTAGCTCTGAGGTAAGAATATATGTGCTGTACATTTCTGTAATAGTGTGACCAGATACCTCTGAACTTCCATTGAATACCTAGGGCAAAGGATTCTATTTTGCCTGAATCTCTCAATGGTGGTGTTGTGGGGAGGCAAAAAGAGGGGAATAGAAGGAAGGGCAAAGGGAAGACAAAGAATAGAGGGAGAAAAACGTGAACATTTAAAAGCCTCTTAAAATAGCAATGGCGTTATGGCATACATTTCCAAAGCATAAGAAACAAAGTCAAAAGCTATTAATGGAAAGTGACCCCAGAGAGTTTTAAGTTCTGAAAGTTAGGAGGTAGCAGAGGCGACAGAATATGGTAAAAAGGGTTGTAGAAATGCAGGCCAAACTTCTAAAAAGCATTTTTAAAAGATTTTATTACTTTATGAACTTAAAATGCATTATGTAAAATTCCTCTGCTCATAAAATTTACAGTGTTGGGATGTGGGGAGTAGAAAGGAAACCAGGGAGAAACTGCCACTGCTCCTTTCAAAGTTCAGGAACAAATCACTCACAGAAGTCCCGCGGACAAATAAGCTTCACCAATTCTGTTTCCTTATTCTCCCACCCTGGGCTTTTCATCTTCAGCTACAGCTTAACTATTCTCCTTGGTAACCCAGTAAGTATTGTCACTTGAGATGAAAATAAATCGTTTGTGTTAGAAATGCCACTCCCTGTTAAAAGTACACACAAAAACCAACTACAGCACCAATTAAATTCTTTCTAATATCCACTGCTGAAAACTGACATCATTGTAAGCAATACGATACAAAGTGTGTACTTTCCTGATGCCTGCTCCTAACACCAGCAGCAGAAGCACTCCAGCGTCAGGGCGAGCACGCGTAGTGCACAGAGTCAAGTCCAAGTACACGACTGTTCCCGAGACATTTTTTAATTTAAGGTAACTATAATTTTGGAGGGAGTTTTTTATTATAAAAGAGACCAACTTTATCTTTTAAATTACCATTTATGTTTTAAAATTTCAAAATCTGTGAAATGAAATTAATATTTAATCTCCTTCCACAGTCCCAGTGTTCCTGGAGCCTTTTTGTCAAGAAATTACACTTCGTAAAATCAAGCAAAATTATGGTATTTTATCACTTAAATCTCTGTTTCTAACATGTGTTCACTGGAAGAACAAAATGGCTTAATTTAACATTTTAGCTCTGCAAAATGATTTCACTTGCTAAACACTTAGCAAACATATAATTTACAAGGCAGTATTAGAGTTCAAGTTCTTTTTTGGCCTATATTTAATTTCCCAAGTTTAAGACATTTACATGGAAAATATCATAGCCTGTGCCCTTATGTTAATCAGTAGCTCTTGGATTTGGACAGATAAAAGGCAGAGATCAAAGGCTCACACCTGTAATCCCAGGGCTTTGGGAGAACCAGAGGATTGCTTGAGGATTGCCTGAGGTCGGAGGTCAAGACCAGCTTGAGCAATGTAGCCAGAACCCAGCTCTAAAATTTGTTGTTGTTGTTTTTTGTTTTTTAATTTTTTGACATAGGGTTTTACTCTGTTGGCATGCATCACCACACTCAGCTAATTTTTGTCCTTTTTGTAGAGATGGAGTTTCACCAAGTTGTCCAGGCTGGTCTTGAACTCCTGGGCTCAAGCGATCCTCCTGCCTTGCCTTGAACTCCTGGCCAAAGTGGAAAAAATATTTTAAATTAGCCAGGAACAGTGGTGCATACCTGTAGTCCTAGCTACCTGGGAGGCTGAGGCAGGAGGACTGTTTCAGCCAAGGAGGTTGAGGCTACAGCAAGCTATGATGGTGCCACTGCACTCTAGCCTGGGTGACACAGCAAGACCCTAACTCTTAAAATAAACAAGTAAGAAGACACAATGTTACTTAATTCAGCTGCCATTATCACTTTACTGTAAGTAGTGTATTCCCTTATGAGAATGAAACCAAAAATGACCTTGCTCCTTTTCCCATGTACCCTTATCCAGTCATATAAGCCCAGTCAGAAAACCAGCTATCTCCCTGGCTCTTCCCCTCCCTTGCCTTCACAGCCATCCCTTACAAGGCCTGTGGGTCTTCCTGCTTTTCTCCACCTCTACCATCACTGCGTAAGTCTAGACCACAAGAATCTCAATCACAAATGTCTACAATTTCTCCTCTGGCAGAGCCTCCATGTAAGGCCGTACAGTACGAGCTGGGGTCCGGGCAGTCACACGATGCTCCCTCACTTTCTGCAGTGCCCAACCTGCATAGCTGTGTTGTCCACACACAAAGTCCTCTAGTCTGGTCCCTTCCAATCCATTCTCCATATGGCAGTCAGAAGGATCTTTCTGAAATTCAAGTGTACTCAGGTCATGTCCCAGGCGAAAATAAAATCTCTTTTCAATGGCTTCCTGTTGCTCTTGGGATCAAGACTAAGCTCCTCACAGAAGCTTTTAAAAGCCCCTCTGTGATGGGGCCCCAGCCTTTACACTCCCCACCATCCTCCTGGCCTCCCACTTCCTATGCTTCCTTCCCTCATGGATGCTGCTTTCCTTGGAATTCCTGGAATACACCATGCTCTGGCATGTTTCTGATCTCAGCTGTCCCCTCTGCCTAAAGTCCTCTTCTCATTCTGGGGACTGGCTACTCATCCTTCAAGTCTAAGATGTCACTGAGATGTCTTCTTACTTAGGATTATGTCTTTTCTACATAATCCTATCTATCAATTTGCATTTTACCTGCAAAATGTTCTCTCCCGCTAAATTATAAAGTAACATGAGGGCAGGTCTGTTTCCTGTTCATTACTGCAGCTTCACTTATAACACAGCAGATGCTCAACACAAATGGGCTGAACAAAAGATCAAATTAACAGTTTCATGCAGACTAAATTAAAACACTCCAGCAACTATTTAGTAATTCTAAGAAATTATTTTAATGTTTTTAAGGCATTTCCCAAGAACAAATATACCACAACCATAAAACAAAATGAGGAGGCCTCAAGAACTTGGAAAATGCAATTCAGTGGCTACACAGTTGTTTCCTTTCTATAAATGCAAAGCAGGTTTGTGTATTACAAGTGTCAACTTTGTATAAGAATAAATTTAACATGGAAATTTTTAGTCCTCTTAGAGATTAGAAGGCTTTTAGAATCCACAGGTTAAAGGAAAAGCCTCCAAACTAAAACAGCAAGCAGAGAGGAAAGATAACATAAAGATACCCTGGGCAGAAATTCTTTTCAATATTAGAGGTATAGACTTCTGCAAAATGAACACAAAATGATAAAATTTCAAAAATATCACGTTTAACTTTCAAAGTTAAACATTTATCTCAAGATATCAAGTTGTATCATAATTATGAAATCTATTTCTCATTCTGACTTGGCAATCAGGAAGCATGAGGAACTTTTCTAAGTTCTAGTTACTAAATTAAAGCTAATATTTATTTCTACCATACTTTGCAATTTAGAAAGCACTTTGAAACGTACTATCCCAGCTAATATACAGCAACCCAATGGCACAGGCAGAGCAGGAGCCCTGTGGACACATTTTCATTCACCTGCACGCCCTCTCAATAATACAAGGAGGCACCTCTGGAGAGGAACAGCGGTGCAGTGGTGCGGAGCCCCCGCTGCCTGCTGTTGGTAAGGTGTGGGACCTATCACCAAAACTTAGTCCATCTCTCCTCCAGCCGAATTCCTGGGGGATTCTAGGACACCATCATCTCCCCATTCACCACTTGCCATAGGCTCCACCTTCTCAGAATTTAAAAGCTGAAGTAATGGGTCAATCGGCCAAGGACAATGAGGGGGACAACTGCATTTTAAATGCTTAAAAGCCCATGAATACAAATACTTTCACTTTCTTATTTTGTTTTTTGTTTTTGTCAATATAAATAAAAACCCACATGTAGTTCAGATGTACTACAGCCTACTATATCAAACAAGGTTCCCTGGCATTTTAAATGCTCAATAAAAAATCTCTGCCGCATTCTTTTGGGACCTTCAATAACTTAAAACAAGGAGACTGCTTTGATAGTTGGTCTCTCAGGCCACTCTACCCTAGAAAGGAAGCCTTGGATCAAATGTGTAAAGTGAACCAGAACCTCATGTCATCTGCAGCTGGTCTGAGGATGGTTCAGATGAAAGCCTGCTCTTCTCATATTTATCCAGATAGACTGAGGGAGACCTGACACAGGCTGAGCTCTGAACTAACAAGATCCAATCTTGGCTCCACTACTCATCTGAGCAATGCCTCTTGGAGCAACAGTTCCTTCACCTACAAAATGAGACCATTTCAATCTGGGTGCTGTGGCAAAGATATCTTTGAAAAAGAATCTAGAACACAGTGTGTGCTCAGCCAAGCTTCTACGCCTACACCTGCTTCCTTGCTGCATGACATTAAGAGAACAGCCTTAGAGATTAAATGTGTTTCAAGTTCTGAAGGAACTGACAGCTATAAAATGTGTTCCAGAGCATTTAAGATGTCATGAAATGTTGCCGTAACAGTCATTTCTAATCTGGGCATGCTTTACTAGAAATGGGTGTTTAGGCCAGGCATGGTGGCTCACGCCTGTAATCTCAGCACTTTGGGAGGCCAAGGCAGGTGGATCACTTGAGGTTAGGAGTTCGAGACCAGCCTGGCCAACATAGTGAAACCCTGTCTCTACTGAAAATACAAAAACTTAGCTGGGCGTGGTGGTGCACACCTGTAATCTCAGCTACTCAGGAGGCTGAGGCAGGAGAATCACTTGAACCTGGGAGGCAGAGGTTGTAGCCAGCCGAGAGTGCACCACTGCACTCCAGCCTGGGCAACAGAGTAAGACTGTCTCAAAAAAAAAAAAAAAAAAAAGGAAAGAAAAGAAGAAAGAAGAAAGAAGAAGGGAGGAGGAGGAGGAGGAGGAGGAAGAAGGAAGAAGAAAGGAGAAGGAGGAGAAGAATTAGAAATGGGGGTTTAGAAAGGGTGTAAATCCATCATAATTATTAGAGGAATCACTTGTTCTACCCCCAAAATGCTGGTGTGAAAATGTAAGACCATTGTACCACATCCACATAGCATGCTAAATACCAGTAAATAATTATACGTGAAATCAGGATTTTAGGATTAGTCCTATAATGATTTTCAGACTATAAAATATGGCACAGTATTTCACAATATTTCTTTTCAATTTGTTTTCAGTTCATAGTACACAGAACATTTTTACATTTACTTTACTGTTCTCACATCCCCGTCACAAAGAAATAGATATAAAATCAATCTCCATTAGATAACTAAGATAAGTTTCCTGGGGCAAAGCAGAAGTATGGAGTCCTATTCAGAAACATGGCAAAGAAGCCTTCAGACTCCACTCCAATTCATCAAAGGTGGGAGACTCTGGCCAGGGCTCCCTCTCTAGCCTTCCAGGACCCATCTCCAGTTTCGTCCCACCTGTTCGTGTAGCAGGCCCTTTTCCTCAGCCATCCTTCTGCATGCAATGCTCTCGTATCAAACCTTTGCCAGGTGGCTCCTTCTGCTTCGGATTGTAGTTATAGGTTTATTTCCTCCTCCAGATCTTCACTGACTGCCCAAAAGAAATTAGCCTCCCACTCACTCACTCCATGTCACCGTATTTCACTCTATGCGTAGCACACACGGCTTTCTGACATTACTTTTTAGTTTATTGGTTGTCTTTCTCCTCTAGAACACAAGCTCCCCGAGAACAGCAACTGTGGTTGTTTTTCCATGGCTTGTTCCTCGTGCCTCAATGTGTGCTGGCACTCAGAAGCAGGCAGGTCCTAAATATCTGCTGAAAAGGTGAGCTGCTGACAGGGCTTAGTGGCACCTGCGTGCTCACGTACCCAGACAACACAAACATGCAAACACACATGCTTCCTAACACACCATCCTGATACCTGTGTTTCTTCGGCTCTTCACCACTAGCATCGGTGTGGGAAACCAATGGCCAAAATGAAAAAGAGTGTGGCAATGTCTTGAATCCCCACGTGAGAGCAACTCTTGTTTTTTGTATTTGCTGACTGCAGCAATAACAAAGATAGCGACTGCTTTGCCAGGGTCATACCCCAGCTCCTCTGACGCTTTCAACTGTTACAGAGGGATTGTGACCTTCATTTTATACATGAGGAAGTTATAACTCACAGAAATCAAGACTCCTTTCTAATGTCACATGACTTGTTGTGTGCATGGTTGGGCTTTATCTGACTATGATTACACGCTGTTAACTATCATATCCCAAGGATAACTAGTTAACATGAAGGTTTTAAATGAAATCCTAAGGTACTGACCATTACAGTAGATCCCTACACTGGAAAGCAGCTGCACCACTCGTAAGCACAGGGCTCACGGCGCATCAGTCTCCAGGCTAATTGTGACTGCAGCACCACCACAGCCACCAGGGTTGAAAGCCGCTGACCTAAAGGTGTGTGGACACATCACATGAAGCTAAAGTCACCACTGAAGGAGGAACATAGAAAATTCCCCCTCTCCCACCCTGAATTCCTTCCAGGAGCTCTGCTGAGTTAACCTGGAACATGTTCTCATGCCAGAGAAGCCTGCTGAGAACACACCACGGTATTTTCTCAAGGGCCGTGTTCCACCATAATTGGAGGAAAAGAATGCTTTCTTCCTCTTTTCCAGGCAGAATAAATACAGCTTGGAGTTACCATTTTATCACAGAATAGAGGGCCAGAGAAAATGCAGTGGCTGATTTTCTCCCTACTATTGTGAAACAGACCAATTCAGACATGAATAAAGAAATGTGCAGCACTGCTTCCATCGGAGCTCCCGGCTCAACCACTGAGACGGAGAAAGCTGATCTTCAGCTACAGGATGAGTCCACTGGAGCGAGGCTGCCGTTGGCCGCACAGCCTTCCATGCCACACTCAGCTCGCAGTGGTCATTCCTCGTGCCCCCTCCACCTCTTGGAACTTTTCTCAACTTCTTTCAAAAGAGAACAAGATCGGGAGAGGGAAGCAAAATAGAAAAGCGAGATCTAGGCACACTCTACTGTCACATCACGAACATCTTGAGTTGCTTTCTATCCATACCAAGAAGCACAGATGCAAAGACTGCCAGCCCGCATGGCACCCATAATCCATGCTCTGGAGTATTCAAAATGACGAGGTTGCTCTTAAGTGTTAAACAGAAAGAGGTAGAACAGACCCCATATTATTGTCCCATTAGAATTTATTTGCACCCATTCTTCTAACATTTATAAACACTTTTCTAGTATTCACATTTGCAAATAAACAATTCTCTGGGATAATGATGTCTTTATGCTTAGTTTATTTTGTGTAATTACAGTCTTCTACTAAATCTTTCAGAAAGAATATATGTATACAGAGTTTCACGCCAATTCTTAATAGGAGAATCTTTAGATATTCAAATGCATTCCTTTATGCTAATGTAAACTTAAATATAAAGTTCTAGAAATGACGGTTCTCATGGAAAACAGTATGGTATGGTGGAAATAACAGCAAAAAAAAAAAAAGTTAAAATGCAAGTGTTTAAATCACAGCTCTACTACTTCCCATCTGAACTTTGTAAATAAGAATTTCTCTACATCTGTTACCCTTTACATACAGAGAATAAAAATGCCTACCATGTTAACCTCTTGGAAATTGTAAATATTTAATAAGATAATAAGAGAAAACATCCTGAAAGCTATAAAGTGCGATTCAAAGGTAAGAATTCATGACAGTGACAATATAAAGAATTGTTATTTCAATACTAAAGTAAAAGATGCCACAAGTATAATTACAATACCTCGACATTTATTTACAGAATAGGAAATAGGCTGAAGAGCTGTAACACAGAGTGTAGGGTTTTTGCACAGACATGAGAGGAATCTGTAACATAATCGTCAACTTCTATGGTTTCTTTAGATTCACCAAGTATCCAACTCCTAAATTTTGTAAAAGAGGAAAAACGTCATTTAAATTTTTTTTTTTTTTATTTTTGAGACAGAGTCTCGCCCTGTTGCCAGGCTGGAATGCAGTGGTGTGATCCCAGCTCACTGCAACCTCTGCGTCCCAGGTTCAAGAGATTCTCCTGCCTCAACCTCCCTAGTAGCTGGGACTACAGGCAGGTTTCAGCATATTAGCAAAGATGGTCTTGATTTCTTGACCTCATGATTCACCTGCCTCAGCCTCCCAAAGTGCTCAGATTACAGGTGTGAGCCACGACGCCTGGCAAAAACGTTATGTTTATACGAATAACTAATGTAATATGCATGGTAAATCACAAATTTTAAGACCACCAATTTTATACTATTTTTGTGTTTCCCACTTATATCAATTCACATGTGCTTGTGAAAATAATATATTTAAAAATAATTCCTTGGAGACTGAGAATATTAAGAATTAATGTCTTAAGTAATGGTAAAAGTCAAGTTTACTAGGACAACTTCACCAGACTGCATACTCTCTATGAATAACATACGCTTCTTTTTTGCCTTCCCAACATCAAATATCATCATGTTTTCACAGAAACTTTTAAGTCATAGATTAAAAGATTACCATGGCTATCTACTAACATGAGCACTTCAGGCAAATGCGTGATTTAAAAAACAAAACTTTCAATCAGGGTGCTGATTTTAATTCAGACATTAACGCAATTGTAAAGCTGCAGTTCCAATTCCCAAAATTTATTGTTATACAACAAAGATCTAATTTAACATGAGGTACTAATATAGGTTAAAATCCACATTTATTTTTTTATAAAACTTTCAAAAAAACAAGATGCAGCATAATAGTATTAGTAGGCTTAATACGCTGTATCTCTGAAGTACTCCACAATCTACACAAAATATTTTTACATATTTTGATTTGACTATTATTTATTTTTGGTTTCCATAACAATGCATTGAGGACATGTATTATCTTTATTTTATAGAGAAACAAACAGAGGCCCAGAGAAGTGACAATGAAGTCCAGCTCTCACAGTAAATGAGAGATAGAGCCATGACTCACCTTCTGGTTCAGTACAGTTTGTTTCCATGTTATCATCCTGTCTCTAACCAGGCACACCATGAAGGTGGTAGTTTGTTGAAGATGGCGTTACAAGATTCCCTTTCAGTGGCACTGGGGAAATTCCAGAATACTCAGTCCTATCTGGTTGCCCTAGAGTGTCATCTACACTTGCCCTCACTGCAGGAAAAGAAATCCTTCCTTGAGTTAGAGCCCGGCTCTGAAGCCATTCCTTACAGTTTTTGCGAACACCTGCAGAGACAACATAACAGCATCCAGCCTGTGGCTGCGATTACTCCTCACCACCCACGTGTTTGAAAAAAATTAAGAAAAATTAAGATTTTGGAGGATAGAAGATATTTCTATTATTCACACAGTGTTTGAATTTGCTGCAGAGTTAAAGGATTTAGCCCTTACTGTTGAAGAGCTTAAAGATTTAGGGGAGCTAAAATGTAAGCATTCCAATTTTGTGTAGGGTCCTGAGGTTTTCGGCAACTTAGATCACAGGGAGAGAGGCCTCTTCTAATCACTAAAGTGAATTCCTTTTCCATAGGGGGCTGCCGGATTGAATAATATGCTCTGTGGAATATGTTCCATGTAATATACATGACATATTTACACTATGGAATTCTTCGTTGTTTATCTGAAATTCAAATTTACCTGTGTGACTTGTGTTTTATCTGGTAATCCTACTTCTACCTCAGTGACATGAAACACATTACTAGGCTGCAGATTCTCCAGCTAATCTGGTGATAGCTTAATAGCAGCTAGTGTAGCACTGACAATAATTTAATCTTTGGGTACGCTGTCACTGAGCACATCTTCTCACTTGCATTTGTCGGTATCAGTGAAGTCTGAAGCTCAAAAAGGTTACTAAGTAGCAGCCTTGAGGACTAGTCCCAAACTGTTCAGTTTCTAGCACAGGTACAGTGCCCCGGGCTTGGTGCCAGCACAGATGCTTATAGTACACTATATGACCACATGGTTTTCAGCAACGAATACTTAATCCGTGGAATGCAACCTGCTCAGAAAAGTTACCAAAACTCTCCTACTTATTCAGGACAATATCTGTCCATAAAGAATTCTAATCATTGGGTTCTTAAGTCGGGACACTGTATAGGTCCTTTGTAAAAATAAGGTTCGGGTCAGCTATTTAAAATCGCTTGCTATCTTTTCCTTGGCTCCTTTTGTACCTTTCAGGTAAACAGAGTTCTTTTCAATGAGAAGTAGTGAAGAAGAAAGAAAAATTATATTCATTTTTTAGGAGCTCGTTTGTATGTTACCTCAGGCTTCCTATGGTTTGTCTTCAGGTACACCTGGAGTCCTAAGCCGGGGAGAAGAAGGCACAGCCCCACTTCCTCAGGTACCACAAGGGCCCTCTTCAGAGACAGAGGCGCCTAGGAAGGTGCAGGTCCTTCTCTGCTCAGGATCCTCGCATTCCAGTGGTGCAGGAGGGGCCTCTGCAAAGTCAGTCTGCTCAGGCCTACATCTCACGAGTGGCCCTGACTCTTCTGTCCTGAGTCCACCCAGCCCCAGCTGACAGGGCAGGACAGTAAGAATAACCCAAGCCTCACATGCTGGCGGGCACTGGTGCATTGCTGGGTGAGATAGGGACACCGTGCTCAGGGTAAGAGAACCTCTCCAGGCACTCCTGTGAGCCAACACCAGGGCAAGAGACCACCAGTCTGTCTGCTGTTGGAGGACAATCCTAGGCAGCTCTGGGCTGGACTCAGTCTGTCTTGGATCTGTGTTCTTGGGCAGGTTGCGAACCATCGCTGACACTGGAGGGAACAGTTGAGAATTGGAAGCAGAGCACAGGAGGTGGCCCAGATCAGGTTGCCCATAATGCATGTGCACTCACCCTACAGATTTATACACATTTTCAAAATACGTTTTTGCAAAAGCCGCTTCTGATTCTCCAGGAATGAGGACTAGTTTTTACTTAGGAAAAGCATTTTGCGAAGGTATTTTTTTCTTTGTATATTTGTTTAAGTATCATTTCTTCCTTTTGGAGGAAGTAAATCAATAATGGAGCCTCGTAAACTCCTCTACGGAGATCCGGAAACAATCAAAGGGCATTCTCTGGAATCTAAACTGCTGGCATAGTATTCTAGAAGCTTTCAAACCCATTAGTTCATTCTGCATTAAGACTGTCTACCACCTACATATGCAGTCAGAGCTGACTGAAATTGGCTGGTTATTGAACGAGAATGCAGACCCACATACACGCTGAACAGAGTTCAAGGATCTACAGGGACTATAAATAGGTGACCCATTCTAACCCTTCATTAAGGGCAAAGAATTTTTTATATCAGCCACTATTTCTACCCTCACTGCATCAAGTATTCTTAAATTGTACTTATGGAAAACACAAGCACAGAAATCATGAACAACAACAAAAAAATCACCAGAAGTTTAAAAATGTGCATCTCAATTTCTATATACCTGACAAACTTCACGTTCCTACATAAAGCTTTCTGTTAGGGTACAATGGCCTTTTGTGAGCCTGACACATTCAATAAATATTTATTTTATAATCTGAATAAGTGTCACTTGATATTTATAAAATGTTTCATAGAATATGTATTTTACAAAAAGATAAATTTAAAATTTGCATTTGATTTTTATAAATTTGTGGACACATCCATATTTATCAACAGAAAATTAAAAGTTAATAGTAACAAGTCAACAGGCTACTTCAAAATGAAACAAGACTGTTTTGTGTCTGGCTTTTAATACAGAGCAATGGTTCTAAAACATGCTTGTCAATGGAATGAATATTATTTCTACTACAGTCAGAAAATTTTGAAAGTTGGGATAAATTCATAATGGTCAGTCTGAAAAATCAGTATTTCAGAGAATCTAAAAAAGTATAGTATCATAGCCTTAAAGGGCTAATATATTTTGTTATCCAAGCATCACATCTATCTGTAAACTAATATATAAAGTTACACATACATCTTGTAAAATAGGAAATAACTGCTTGTGGTCAGAATCACCATACTGAGCTAACAGAACACTTCTGCTAAAAAACTTGAGACTAAAAAGAAATTTCCCCTATCCTGCGTTACAATAAGAATACCCACCAGTAAGTAGATCTCATGTATACATTAAAAATGTGCTAGACACGGTGGCTCATGCCTGCAATTCCCAGCACTTTGGGAGTCCGAGGCGAAGGATCACCTGAGGTCAGGAGTTTCAGACCAACCTGGCCAACCAGGTGAAACCCCATCTCTACTAAAAATACAAAAATTAGCCGGGTGTGATGGCAGGCACCTGAATCCCAGCTACTTGGGGGGGCTGAGACAGGAGAATCACTTGAACCCGGGGTCGTGCCACTGCACTCCAACCTGAGTGACAGAGGAAGACTCTGTCTCAACAACAAAAAAGCATATATATAATTATGGCCTAAAATGGCTTGTTGATAAAAATTCCAACTCCCTACAGAAGGCATCTAAATTTCAGACATATTTACAAGGTCTTTCAATTCACTGAATGCTATTTTTTAAAATGACAATTTATTTCGTTTTAAACCCAGAGTGACACAGAGGTGCTAGGCAGTCCCATCTGCAGCGGGTGGCTCCCTCCAGCCTGGTGCTGGTGCTGACCTTTAGGTCGCCCACTTCAGTTTCTACAACCTACTGCTATTTGTCTCACCAGTGGCCCTGACTCTTCTGCCCTGAGTCCACCCAGAACCAGCTGACAGGGCAGGATAGTAAGAATAACCCAATCCTCACGTGCTGGCAGGCACTGGTGCATTGCTAGGTGAGGTAGGGACACCACTCGATAGCCAGGGCAGTCCTCCAAGGAACAGTGGCCTCTCAGCAGAAACAGGCCACGGCTGCTCCGGAGAAGTGAGACCACTGCTGCAAGTTTTATCATGGACCAGGCCCGACAGACGGGCGGTCATTCTGAATACCTCCCACTCCAGCAGCTACGGCCCTGGTGCTAGCTTTCTGTCCGCTCCATTCCCAGGTGCCTTTTCTGATATGCAAAACAAGCAGAAAACTCAGGAAGATGCTCACCAACATTGAAAACATACATCTTAGAACAAAATTGTGGAATCAATGAAAACAAATTAACCATCTTCTAAATTCAGAGGCTGTGATAATAACTCAAAAGTAATTGGCTTTTTATATTTTACTTGGGAGGTGATGGTATACTAACATGTAACAGTTACATGTTACTTTTTTTCCCCCATGAAGCTTAGAAACTTAGAAAGGAGCAACTGCACTGCAATGATACCCAATAGCTTTCCCAAATGAAGGACTACAACACACACACAAGTATGCTCATGCCTGTATCTACAACTAGTTAATATTTCACAGCAGGAAATACAGAAACTCCAAAGCTAAAATGTTAGCTTAGTGCAATCTGCATTGACATAGTACCCTGTACAGTTATTATACATGACATACATAGCATACACATTACACACTCTCCATAAAATATTTCACCTGGAAAGAAAAGTAAACCGTAAAAGAAAGGCTTGCCTATGTCCAAGGTTACCGTTCATGACAAGAGATCTTGATGAACTTTGCTGACTTTTCAAAAATACTGTTTTCTTTGCTACTAAATTAGGATTACAAATTTGTTAAATATCTTTGGCTAATTTTCAAGATCAAAAATTTTTAAATATACACTTGAACAAACATGTCCTAGGGAAGCAAATTAAGGTACAAAATAAAGAGCAGTTTATAAATAATGCATCTCATTTCAATAGAACTTTTGAAATATTGAAATGTTTGGGAAAAAACGCAGGACGTTTAGAATAATTTACTATGTTTTTGAAAACATATTAAGTTCCAATTATTCCTAATTAAAATAAATTTAAAATCAGTACCTTGATAATGTATTCAGAAAAATATCCTTTAAATTACTGAAGTTCAAGAAGGATATAAGAAAGATACAAGTATGAACTTTTCCCCTAAACATTTCTCTAATTCTGCTTTGGTACAATAACGTAGACAATCCTAGATTAATACAGAAATGTAGCCGGGCGTGGTGGCTCATGCCTGTAATCTCAGCATTTTGGGAGGGCAAGTGGGCGGATCACCTGAGGTCAGGAGTTTGAGACCAGCCAACATGGAGAACCCCCATCTCTACTAAAAATACAGAAAAATAAGCCGGGCGTGGTGGTGCATGCCTGTGGGCTGAGGCAGGAGAATCGCCTGAACCTGGGAGGTGGAGGTTGCGGTGAGCTGAGATTGCGCCACTGCACTCCAGCCTGGGCAACAAGAGCAAAACTTTGTCTCAAAAAAAAAATAAACAAACACACACACACACACACACACACGTGTATATATATAGAAATGCATAAAACACACATATATATATATATACACACACATAAAATGCATCCCCATTTCCCAATGAGTATCACGAGAGACAGGTGAGCATGAGAAGTTCTGCAGGCCCAGACGGCCAGGGCGGAAACTGTCTCTGCCATGCGTACCAGCTGTGCAACAGGGGGCAAGTCAAGTTACTGCTCCTCAGAGCCTCATGAGGAAACAGGACTCACAAGACTAATAACAGCCCTCGGAGGAATGTCGTGAAAATTAAAGGAGTTAAGACACGTAAAATGCTTGCAAAAGTGCCTATCTCATAAGTAAACCCTCAATCAATGTTAGCTGTTGTTACTATTGTAGTTATAATTATTAATCATCTTGGCTGTGAAATACAATTAGCCATGAAAAGCCATTTATGATACTTAATTTCAGTTAGTAAATGCAACAGAGCAAAAATATAAAATAAAACAAGGGTTTAAAAGTTCCTATGTCAGGAAAAGGCCTGACATAGCAGCTCCTATCTGTAATCTTAGCACTCTGGGGGGTTGAGGAAGGAGGATGGCTTGAGGCCAAGAGTTCGAGACCAGCTTGGACAACATGATGAGACTCTGTCTCTATAAAAGAGGTTTTTAAAAATTAGCCAGGCATGGTGGTGTGTGCCTGTAGCCCTAGCTACTTGGGAGGCTGAGGTAGGCAAATTGCTTGAGCCAGGAATTCCAGGCTGCCGTGAGCTATGATGCTGCCACTGTACTCCAGCCTGGGCCACAGAGTGAGACCCTCAAAAAAAAAAAACGTCAGGGCCGGGCACAGTGGCTCACGCCTGTAATCCTAGCACTTTCGGAGGCTCAGGTGGGCGGATCAGGAGGTCAGGCAATCGAGATCATCCCGGCTCACATGGTGAAACCCCATCTCTACTAAAAATACAAAAAATTAGCTGGGCGTGGTAGCATGCACCTGTAGTTCCAGCTACTCGGGAGGCTGAAGCAGGAGAATCGCTTGAACCCAGAAGGCGCAGGCTGTACTGAGCCGAGATCACGCCACTGCACTCCAGCCTGTCAACAGAGCAAGACTCCATATATATATATATAAATTCTTTAACCAGTCCATTGACTCTACAACTCACTGGATCTCAAGTTCTCTAAGAACAAACACCACCTCCTATTCATATTTTTGTTCCCAAAATAGTAAGCCCAGTAAGGGAACATGTGCTCCTAAGTATTCACTGAATTAAATACTTTCTGTATAAGAAATTTTACATTCATTGTAAAGGTTAAAAATCAAATTAATTGGCAAGAATTACACCAAAGGTATCAACCATAAGCTTAGATGCCTCTGATTGAATATTACATCACTATTTCCTATCATTCTCCTACATAGCAGCAATAGAGAAGATTCCCATCACCCAGGAGGTAACATACATCTACTACTGCTACTGCTACTCCCACCACCACCTCAACTATTTCCACCATCACCTCTCTTGACAAGGCATTTATTCAGTGTGCATTTAAGAAGAAATTAGCCAACATTGCTAATTTCAATACTGAAGTCCAGGGGAGTCTCACTGACTCCTCAGACTAGCCTGTGAGGTGAATTATCATCTCCATTTTACAGATGGGGAAAGTGAGGCTTAGAAATGTTAAGCAATTTGGCCACAGTCACACAACTATCGGGTGGCCCAATTGGGATTAAAGCCCAAATACGTGTGACCTCAGTGTCCTTACTTAATGGCTATCTACTTTTGAGTAAAACTTTAGAATTTCAATATATATACTGACTTTGTATAGTACAGCCATGACGACTTCCCAAAACTTTTTGAAGATTAACATGTATTATCTTGTGAGTATTTAAATGCATCATCTTCTCTTTTGCTTGGAATCTTCATAACTGCAAAAAGATGTAATCCTCACTTCACCTTGACCACCATTTGTAGCAAAACTGCCAACAGCCATAGCCGTGAAATTTGGCCCCAGCAGTGTTTCAGAAAAGACACAGGAGAGACACAGTGTGGCTGACCTGACTTAGAGGGGTTTTGCAAAGCAACTGGAATAGGTAAGGGAGTGAAATAATCAAGAGTAATAAGAATAAAGTATGGGCCGGGCACAGTGGCTCATGCCTGTAATCCCAGCACTTTGGGAGGCTGAGGCTGATGGATCACCTGAGATCAGGAGTTTGAAGACCAGCCTGACTAATGTGAAGAAACCGCATCTCTACTAAAAACATAAAATCAGGCCAGGCACAGTGGTTCACGCCTGTAATCCCAGCACTTTGGGAGGCGAAGGTGGGCAGATCACTAGGTCAGGAGTTTGAGACCAGCCTGACCAACATGGTGAAACCCTGCCTCTACTAAAAAAAATTCAAGAATTAGGCAGGTATGGTGGCGCGCACCTGTAATCCCACTACTCAGGAGGCTGAGGAAGGAGAATCACTTGAACCTGGGAGGCGAAGGTTGTGGTGAGCTGAGATCATGCCACTGCACTCCAGTCTGAGCAACAGAGCAAGACTCTGTCTCAAATAAATAAAATAAAATAAAATTAGCTGGGCGTGGTGGCACATGCCTGTAATCTCAGCTACTCGGGAGGCTGAGGCAGTTGAATCGGAGGTTGCAGTAAGCCGAGATTGCACCATTGCACTCCAGCCTGGGCAGCAAGAGCAAAACTCCATCTCAAAAAAAAAAAAAAAAAAAAAAAAAAAAAAAAAAAAAAAATAATAATTATTAAAACCCCCCCCGGAAAAAAAAAAAA
>CAUYLG010037073.1:0-21712 GCA_963573385.1 Cacajao melanocephalus | reverse complement strand
ATAGCATGGGGAGAAATGCCAGATATAGGTGATGGGGAGGAAGGCAGCAAATCACACTGCCATGTGTGTACCTATGCAACAATCTTGCATGTTCTTCACATGTACCCCAAAACCTAAAATGCAATTAAAAAAAAAAGAAATAGATCAAAAGTTGAGCGAATGGCTTCTGTGGAAAACACGCATTGTTCAGCCATAGCTTCCCACTTAGCTGCTTCTCCAGGTGGGGTGTGGGTGGGAGGGTGGCGTGCTCTGCACCTTTCACTGTCTTTGAGCTGTTTTATAACCATGTGAGTTGTAGATACCTGATAGCAATAAAAGTGATTCTTACCCATAAATACACAAACTTTGTTTTGTGCAAGGACAATTAATTATTCTTCTGTCCCCGTGGAAAAGCCACTTTGGTATCTGTTTATAAAATTCATTTTAGCATTCCTGATTCAGTTACTGAAGTGTGTTAGTTTGAATTCTCCTTGAATTCAAATTTGCAAACATTTTACCTCTGTTTCTTCATTAATTAATAAGTTGAATAAAATCTTTGACACATATTTGTTTTATATTTATCTGAGTCGTGATTTTAAATATTATTATCCTTTTATGCATTCTTAAACCCAAATCCCTCTACAGCGACACTTCCATTTTCCTGCCTCCCTTTCGGTAAAGGAGTTTTAGTCAACTGTCTGGATGTGGTCTATACTTGTCTCTGCATCCATATTGGGTCAGTGTAAAGAAGGGAATGCAGGACGATGTCTGGCACACCTGAACTCTGGACTGAGACACAAACCTGTCTTGTGCGTGTCTGTCTCTTGTTGATGTTGTGACTTGCTCTAATCAACACCAATATAGAATCCTCTGTATCAGGTCTTTCTGGACCCCTTCAGATGCTAGAATGGGTACAGGAGATGGTAGAACAATATGCAGGGTCTTTGAAGCCACTTGTGTCCTTGGCAGAGTAAGAATTTTTGCTGTATTCCACATGGCAGAGAATGTCATGATGGGAATTTAAATGTTATTAACCCATATTACTCTAGACCAAGGTTTCTCAATCTGGGTGAAATTGACATTTTGAGCAGGAGAATTCTTTGTGATAGGGGGCTGTCCTGTGTGCTGTGGAGATGTGTAGCAGCATCCCTGTTTTCTACACATAAGAGGCCCATAGCTCCTCTTCCCCACCTAGTGACGTCCAGAAAGTGTCTCCGGACGTTGCTGAGTGTCCTTGGGGTTGGGGGGAGCAATATCACCCCAGCCAAGAGTCAGTGTTCTAGAGTTTCTAGATATGACCAGCTATTGTGGTAGGTTTGCCACATCTAGTTTTTGCAAAGAGCCAAAGGGGGCCACATGGAGTGGTCACCTTCCCTGGGACCTTCTGCCTGGTGCCCACCCAGCATTCTGACAGTAATGCCAGGCAGTAGTTCGGACAATGAGCAACCTCAGCTCTCTGGGGAATCTCATTCCAGTGGTCCTAGGGCCTCTGCAGTCAGAAATGCTCCTCTTTTTTTCTAACACAGTTTCTTTGACTAACAATTTAAATTGTCTTTATTTTCCCCCAAAGTGGGGAATAACAATTGTGAACCATTTGAATTCAGAATCAGGAGGTTAACCTTGCAGACACAGCTCAACCTCTGCCAAGCTAATTTGACCAGGCAAATTATTACCATGTGGAAACCGATTTCTCAATTTTTAAAATGAAGTGAACTGGTGGGAAGATGTTTGGAGTTTGGGCCCCTGCCCTCTATAATGTTTAATGAGGACTGTCTCCTATGTTCTTCCTCTTTGCCTTGGCAGGTTACATGAGCTCCCATCTCATCCACTAGCCACTGTCTTCACAGCACTTCATGACTTTCCCCACCGTCCCCTCCAGACTTTTTCTAAGCCTGACTTCCCAGTCTGCTCCCTCAGTTACCTGATTGGTGTGCTTTTCCTTATGGGAGAAGAGTTCTAGATCATCTTGCTGTCCAATACTGTAGATACTAGTCACATGTGTCTATTTACATCTTTTAAAATTATAATTCAATACAACCAGAAATCAAGTTTAAAAAGAAATTCATGAATTGATTTTGTGAAATTATACCTTTTCTAGAATTTTGTCCATTCTGTTCACATTTTTTGAATAAAAAATTGAGTTTTTCAATGGCATTTGTCAATTTCTCTGTAGCTGCACATGGCTGGGGGCTACTATATTGGGCAGTGTAGATGTGAAAGAGTTGCATTAGCACAGAAAGTTCTCTTGGGCAATCCTGAAAGCTAATTATTTCAATCACTTTGTCCTCATGGACTTGGATATATTTATTCTATTAAGCTGAGTGTTTTTGTGCATCTGTTATTTTTAACTTCTTTTCCTCCCACTCAGACATCACTCAATATTGGGTTATTCTTGGAGTTTTGACTTACCTTTTTCAACTTTAGGTCATAATTGCTAAATTTAATCCATTGAATAGGGACAGAAAGTGTGGGCTAAACCCACACTTGTGCTTCAGCTGAGCTGGTACAGGGACCTCATTCCTGCACACCAAAAGAGAACACTGAGGTTCTAGCTTCTCCTCGACTTCCATCTCTCTTGACGGAGAATTCCTGTGGAGGCCAGTGTAGAGCCCTGGGAGATGTAGCTGAAAGCCCTCACGGGTGTGGTTGGGGAAATACTGTTTCTAAGCCCTTCCAGCATGGCTAGGTGCCTCCTCGGTTGCAAGAATTGCAGAAAGCTCTGTTTCCCAGACGCGAGACAGTGCCGCGAGGCTTATCCAGCACTCTAGTTTCTGGCATGACAGTGAGTCTACTCAGGACTAGAGGCCATCATCCTGAGGTCACATCTCTGCCTCCTCATCCTCTCTGATGTGAAACAAAACTTAACTATTGTCCAGATCCCAGTTCAAGTCTCTTTTATTCGCAGAACCCGAGTTTTCTATCTGCTCAGGGAAGATGATAATACTCACATGGAGGCAGCAGGAATTGTTACCTGAGGATGTTTGTGGCATTTCTGAGGCAGAGTCCAGTTCAGAACGGATGTTCAGGACAGAGTCTTTTGTTCCTGAGTCTAGGGCTGTCTCTGACTCTAAGGTCTCAGATGTTCACTGTGAGTGCTGGTGACCTTTTCATGTAGTGATTCTTTTTACTCCTTGGGTTATGAGCTCCTTAAGAAACGGGGTACCTCTCATATATTTCACTGGGTTTCATGTATTTAGAACATGGTTTTTAGGCAAATATTTACTGACAGGCAGATAATCACCTTGCTAATTTCTGGCATCAACTGTATCTTTGTTGAGAAGGAAGGCTGATTCATATCTCAGGACCATTGGGAGGCAAAGTATTTAGCTAATATTTAAAATACATTTTTTGCACAACTATCTGGGCAAGAAATATAGTGAGAGAAAGAGAAATCTAGTTTCATCCCTGCCCATGGTAAGAATCAACTTGTGGTATAAAAACAGTCTTTAATTTTGGTTCCTTGAAAATGAAAAATGGTCAGATTTCACAGAACCCTTCAATGGGATGAAAAACTCAGAGAGGGCCTGGACCCGCAAGGGGCTGTCTGGGGTCTGTTCCCAGACTGTGGTTTGATTGGGCGTTGTCTGTGGGTTTTCAGTGATTGTGCCATTGGTGGCCTTGGCTCTGAGTTGTAATTGTTGAAAGGGCTATTTAATCACATTTTGTTTTCCTTTTAGCAGAGAGCGTGGGGAGAATGCCGGACCGGGAGTCACGATGACTCTGCTGTAGCCCTAGTCTACCATTTAGATGTCAAATCCTGGCGAGTCATTCATTGCTTGGGCTGCCATATCTTTATTCAAGACATGGGAACACCAGCTGTCTCTATTCCTGTCTTGGAAAGGAATCAGTCACATTGGGAAATGGATATGACGACTATGAAGATGCTACAGAAATGTACACATTTTTGGGGGGGGCACGTAATATAATTTTTTCTGCTC
This sequence comes from Cacajao melanocephalus, assembly GCA_963573385.1. Lineage (NCBI taxonomy): Eukaryota > Metazoa > Chordata > Mammalia > Primates > Pitheciidae > Cacajao > Cacajao melanocephalus. Next base: position 17,795 of record CAUYLG010037073.1, on the reverse strand, counting down.
TATGTACAAAGTGAAAATGATAATGTTTACTTATTCCTAAATACCTACTTTTAAGAATATATGTAACCTTCTGAGGAAAAAAGGAAAGAAAATCGACTTGATGACAGTGGGTGTGGGGTGGAGTCAGGTTTCTAACCCAGATGTGCCCAACACTAAAATTCTGATCTCTACAAACAGGGGCATCAACACTTCCCATTCTCTTGTCTTTTGCAGGCAGAATAATGGAGATTGAAGAATGGACCAAGAGCTCTGGTCACTGAATAAGAAAGGTAACGCTGTGTGTGTAGGGATCCTAAGTAATACTATTTCTGACTCAGTATAACTTAACATCTTGAAAAAGTTTAAGATTTGTTTTAGTAGAGCTTATTTTTCAAGATTCTTTAGTTGTTAACTATCTAGTGCCTACAAAGTACCTTCCTCATCATAATAATTTATGTGCTTTTTCTAAAAATATTGTCTGGCTAGCCAATAAAAAATGTGTTCGAGTTTGCATGAAATATATGTAAATCAAAACAAGAAGGAGTTTGAACACTCAGATTGGGAAAGGTCAGAAAGATTAATAAAATCTGCAGTTGGTGCTGGTGTGTTGGTGTAGGTACCCCTGATGGGGTTGGTGAGAGTGAAAATGACTATAACCTCTCTGTAGGATGATGCATGAAATGTGCTCACCTCCTTTTCCAATTCCAGACACTTTTCCTCAGAAGAGCATTAGGCAAGACACAGAGCCACTGTGCAGGCTGTCCGTTACAGCAGGAAGCAACAGAAATACCAACCAATGGGGGGTGAGCGTTCACACAATTATTTTACAGATATGCTATGGGTTACTATAACACCCATGATGATGGCTATCTATATTTGGTAATGAGAAAAAGTTTTTAGTTGAAAAATCAATATAAATAAAGTCCTGCTTAATGCATACCTTTTATATAAAATTTTATCTGTACACATATATGAACATGCATAGTGAGAGGACTAGAAACATATGTACTCACCAAATGGCAGTAATGGTTATTTCTGGACCAGGGACTTTCAAATGACTTTCACATTTTTCTTTGTGAGTTTATTTTTAAAATACTTTTAAAACAGGTGCTTACTATATTATAAAAAATATGTTTTTTTAAAAGGTAAATATAGTTGGTACTTTGTAGCATAAAGTAAATAGGAGAGCTGTCTCACAAAGTTGGGGTTCTCCAGAGAGACAGAATCAATAGGAGATGACAGATAGATAGATAGAGATGAGAGGGGATTTGTTAGGGAAATTTGCTCACTTCATTATGGATGCTAAGTCCCACCGTAGGCTGTCTGCAAGCTGGATTACCAGGGAAAGTGATAAAGTGGCTCAGGCCAGATTTAAAGGCCTTAAAACCAGAGAAACTGATGATATAACTCAGTCCAAAGCAGACAGCCTGAAAATCCAGGGGCCCACTGACGCAAGTCTTGGAGTGTAAAGGTCATAGAATCTGGAGTTCTGGTGTCCAAGGGCAGGAGAAGGAGGAGGTCCCAGCTCCAGGAGGAAGAGAGAGAGAGTCAGACAGAGAGCAAGCAAATTCAGCTTTCCTCTGCCTGTATGTTTTATTTGGGCCAGCTGATTGGATGCTGCTTCCCCAATCCCGCATTGAGGGTGGATCTCCCCAAGTCAGTCAAGCAACTCACATGCCAATATCCTGTGGACGCATCCTCACAGAACACCTGGAAATAATGCTTGGCCAGCTATCTAGACATTCCTTAATCCCGGTGATGCCTAAAAGTAACAATCACAGTACGTATTGATAAAAGGTTTGGATTTACTAGACCTTTACAGATCTTTGAAAATCTGCAGCTGCTTTGAACTGTTTGTCTTGCTCCAAAATTGTTATGCTGATCCCTAATCCCAAATGTGATATTTAGAGGTGGGGGTCTTTGAGAGGTAATTTGGTTTAGATGAGGTCATGAAGGTGGTGCTCCGAGGATGAGATTAGTGTTCTTATAAAAAATGAAGAGATCAGAGTGTGCTATCTCTCTGCCATAGAGGACACAGCAAGAAGGCAGCTGTTTGCAAACCAGAAAGTGAGCCCTCACCAATAATTCCACCATGTCAGCCCCTTAGTTACAGACTTTCTGCCTACATAAGCATAAGAAATAAATGCTGTTTAAGCCGGCCAGCTCATGGCATTTTGTTCTGGCACCCCAACTGGCTAAGAGAGCAGCTCAGGTGTCTCCTACAATTCTAAGCTCCTGCTTGGATGGAGATACCATTTGGCTTGGAGGTCTCATTGGGCCAGACACAGCAGGGAGCCTGCAGATTCTTCATCCAGGATCTCTGCAGTTAGTGTCGCTTTCCCTCTTGGCAAGAGAGAAGAGTTTGGAAGTATTTTAAAGGAGAGGGATGCGTTCCTTTCTTCAGCCTGACCCTGACTCCTAAATTGTGTGGCTCTAGCCTCCACTCCTTCCTGGAAGAGAACCTGAGTTAAGAATGTAATAAAATAATTGGATTCCTTGTTCTGGATTAAAAAAAATATCACTAGAACTCAGCTAGGCTGTGTGACTCCACTTTTATAACCAAGCTAGAGTGGTTTTCCCATCTTAGGAAAAGTTCAAGACACCAGAAATGCTAATTTTTATTTTCAAATTGAATGCATCTGAGAAACACGGGCTAAATTGGAAAATGTCTTCTTTGAAGAATGCTATTTCCTTTCGTCATACATATTTATATGAACTCTAGATTCTAAAAGAATGTTTCTCAGTTGGATTTTTAGTATGATCTAAAATCTATTAAATTTACTAACAATTTACATTACTAATAATTTACATTACATATGTAAGCAAATTATTAGATTTTTACCCTCTGCTTAAACCAACAAAAATATCTTTCTCCCCTCAGGGACTGCGTGTGGGCATTTGCTGTCTGGGGCCAGCTGGAGAAAACACAGACCCATGTGCTGAGCTCAGCCTTCTCTCTAGGGGAGGAGGCAGGTGGAATGTCATTCAGAATGAAAACAGGAAGGAAATATTCTCCAAGCAATAAACGGCGTGAGCCTCTTTCTTGATGTACTCTTTAAAAAAAAAAACTTACATAGAAAATTTCCTTATAAATTGAGTCTGCATCACTTCTCCCCAGGAACACTGTTACTGCGGAGACTCCTTCTCTGTGGCAAGGTTCCATCTAAGTTCAAGGGGTCCATGAACTTGGGTGAGGAGAAAAACCTACATCTCTTCTTTCACTTGCCTTAGAAACTTAGCCTGTGCTTTGGTTATGAATGTGACAGCAAGTTACGGTAGTATTAGCAAAATCTGTGTTTTATTTTATCACCCATAAAGATCATGGGTATTTTCATATCACAGATAACTGCTGTCATGGATATCTGAAATCAACCTATACGCAAATTAGGTCAGTATTAGATCTACCGCTAGCTCTTTATTTATTTGTTAAAGAAGGTCATTATTATATAACAGTGTTTTTATGTTTTGATAAGTGCATTTTTACATAACTGGTTTCCTTTGTAATTCTGTGTTTTGTATGTTAAAAGGATCATTCTGAGAAGGGGTCTGTAGGTCACCTACACTGTCAAAGCCTCATTGGCACAACAGAGACCGAGGGCTTGACCTAGAGACCAGCCCAGGCTCCAGTAAATCTTGAGGCACTGAGCAGGTCCCCACTTCTGGGGGAAAGACTGGTTCTTAGACGGATACCTGAGTGCAGAGTAGGTACACACGAGATACTTGCTGAGGAAGAAACAGCCCTTCAGCCCTTCCTGTCCATAACATCCCTCTTAATGAACATCCCCAGGCTTTAATTTTTTTTAATTTTCCAAAGACGATGTAGTGTTCGTCGTGCAGGCTTTCATGAAGAGCAGAGTGGTTAGGAGCATGGGATTTGCCATCGGACAGACCTGGTTTTTGGATCAGGACCCTGCCACCTTCCAGCTGTGTGGTGGAGGTCGATCGGTTTATCAACCGGTGCCCCTTCTCCAAGGGTAATGCCATCACCCATCCCACCTCATGGCATGACAGTGAGGGTTTGAAGAACCGATATGAATAAGATTCCTCCCACAGCGTCTCACACACAGTGCCAGGTGACACACACATCCAGAGTCCTTGTGTAAAATCCCTCCCACAGCGTGTCCCACACAAGGGCAGTTGACACACACATCCAGAGTCCTTGTGCAGGTGCAGCCTCAGGGCTGAGGAGACGCCCTTGGAGGTCTCTTCCTTCCTGAGGTTGCTCTCTGAAGACCACTTGTTTCAGGAGGCCAATTTCTTTCATCTCTTCCCTGCTCCTTTCCAACTCCACCACTGGTCTCTCTACTCAATGGGTTAAGAAAAGAAAACTTTAGGGTTGGAGTGTGTAGTGCACCTCAATTTGAGGTGCTTACCAAGCACCTAATCTCCTATTTCCCACCAACATATCCCTATTTTCCCTCAGCCAAGCAGGAATAAATTGTAAGTGAGGTTGGTCACCTTGGAATCCATCTGGCTTAAGCCAGTGATAGGCATTAAGAATGGCCATGTGACCTTGTCTGAGAAATGGCAAGTGATTACTCTTCTAGAGGTCCTAGAAGGAAGATTTTCTCTCCTCTGGACAGGATGGTGTAAAGAGATTAGGGCTGGGGCAGCTGCAGCCATTTTACTGCTATGAGGTAAAGCCTTACACAAGCCACGGAGAATAGAACCAGGCGCTAAAGAAAACAAGCCCTGGTGAGATCCTAAGAGCTCCTAGATTAGCCCCTGCCTGGAACTACTTACACGAGTCAGTAGTTGAGTTGCTTCCCTGATGCCTTAACTGAAGAAAAGCCTCCGATCTAATCACAACACTGCGAGAAGAGAAAATTGATGTCTAAGGACTGTGACTCAAACAGGGGACTTCAGGGCACGGTTCACTGAGCTGGGATGTCTGCCTCCTGGCTTATCGCTTTCTCAGGCACCGACGTGTGTATCTAGGCTCAGATAAGTCATCTCTCTCCTTTCATATTTCACAATTTCATGACATCTTCCTAGAGCTGTCGCAAATCACGTGATTCTTTCAGCATGGTCTCATAAGAGTTTCCTTCTTCCTGTGTGCGTCTTAAACAATTTCTCTTAAATAATGTATTGGACATGAAAAATGATGAAGAATGATTTAGAGGTTGCCAGACAGGTGGTTTGTTATAGTTCTATAGTTTTTGAAAAAGAATGTGATAAATAGTTGATTTATGCAACACTGATGTATGAAACACATACGGCCTTAAAAAATTAAGGAAGATGGGAGTATCTCTTTTTATTTGAAGCCATTTCCTCCTGGATTCTCTGGAGAAACCTTTTTAAACTGGGTTCCTGGAACACAGGGACCCACCGAGATATCAAAGCCTTCCTTGGGTATGAGAGTTGGTAGACCCTTAGGCTTGGATTAGTTTTATAGGAAAACAAGCTGCATAAAATGGTATCTGAAAGAGGAGTTTCTCTGACCAAGACAAAACAAACAAACACCAATGCCTGATGAACTTGATACGAATAAAAACATTTAGAAATTCTCAGGAAGGTATTTATTAAGTAACATATCTTCCCTTATGGTTATTTTATTTTAGAGATTTAAATATGTCTTTAATATAACATCTGTTGGCATTGAGTCATAAGTTGCAATTGATTTAGACATACAAAGAACTCTGGAAATTCCCAAAATTTCTGGAAATGTTTTTTATGGGAAAAAAATGCTTTTTAAATTTTTGAAATAATCTTGGGACTTACAGAAAATTTGCAAGAGTAATATGAGGACTTCCTGTGTACTCTTTACCCCGATTGCCCAAAAGTTAACACTTTCCCACATTTGCATTATCATTCTCTTTCTGTACAGATTTATTTGCACTCCTTTGGGGGAGGCTGTAGACATAGTGTCTAATTTTTTTCTTTTTATTCTTAAATACTTGAGAGCATATTTCATCAAATAAGAATATTCCCTCCTATCCCAGCATAATGATCAAAGTCAGGAAATTAACGTTGGTCCATTTTATTTCTAATCTATGGACCTAATTTAGATTTTGCCTATGGACCCCAGTAAGGCCGTTTACAGCAAAAGAAAAAAAAGAAAAGAAACGAATGGATCATAAACTTCAGTCTCCTTTAATCAGAACAGTTCCTCAGTTTTTCTTTCATTTTTGGTACAGGTGAGCTATGTTCTAGAATGGCCTTGAATTTGGGTTTGTCTCATGTTTCCTTGTGTTTAGATTCAAGCTCTGCATTCTGGGCCAAGTGCTGAGGTATCATTGTGTTCCCGAGGCACTGCATCACGGAGGTACACAAGGGATTTGTCCCATTACCGCTGAGGTCAATTCTGATCACTTGGTTCATGCAATGTCTGCCCAGTGTCCTCTATTTTCTTTCTGTGATTAATCAGTATCTTGTAGACAGTCACCTGAAGATTTTGAAGCATCCTGTTCTCATTGATAAAATCTATTGATAATCCCCAACTAAATCAGTTATTACTATGATAGGGAATAGTTTTTCTCTCAGTTTTTTTTTTTCTATTAGCTCTATGTTTAAATTAAGCACAACATCCACTCCGTTCTTATCATCATAAATGTTACACATTGGACAAAATCTCTCTTCTGCAAGAGCCTTCTGAGAAATCTCCCTGCTTCTCCCTTAACCCTCTAGATTCTATTAACCAGGAGCAAAGTGATTTTGTCACAGCGTAAGTCAAGTCTCTCTGATCCTCTGAACAAATCATTAGTGGCTCTCCAGGCCTCAAAACAGCTCTTCCCTGTCACAATTGCCTCCCCACCCCATTTTCACAATGGTTCTCTCTCCATACAATGTCGACACTTCCTCACAATGCCTACCCCTCCCAATGATTCCTTCCCACAATGCTTCCTCCTCCCAATGATTCCTTCGCACAATGCCTCCCCCACCTCCCAATGATTCTTTCCCACAATGCCTCCTCCTCCCAATGATTCCTTTCCACAATGCCTCCTCCTCCCCACAATAATTCCACCCCACAATGCCTCCTCGTCCCAGTGATTCCTTCCCACAATGCCTCCTCCTCCTCCCAATGATTCCTTCCCAGAATGCCTCCTCCTCCCAATGATTCCTTTCCACAATGCCTCCTCCTCCCAAAGATTCCTTCCCACAATGCCTCCTCCTCCCCACAATGATTCCACCACACAATGCCTCCTCCTCCCAATGATTCCTTCCCACAATGCCTCCTCCTCCTCCCAATGATTCCTTCCCACAATGCCTCCTCCTCCCCACAATGATTCCACCCCACAGTGCTTCCCCCTCCTCACAATGCCTACCCCTCCTCACTGTGCCTCTCCCTTCTCAAAATGGCTCTCTCTCCTCACAATGGCTGCTTCCCCTCATAATTTCTCATCTTCCTCAAAATGACTCCTTGTCACAATGGCTCCCAATGGCTGCTAGGGCCCAAACGACCTAATTTCTGTTATTCTCTAACATAATTTCTCCTTCTTCTGTCATTTCTCTCTTCATTTCACCATTGCTGACCTTCTTGCTAGTCTTGGCCATGCTGAGATGGCTTCTTCTTTATAGAGGTAAGAGGCTGGTTGTTCCCTCTGCCTAAAACAGTTTCCCAGATACCATCATAAGTACCCACGTTGCCTCCCTAAAGGCTTTATGAAACATGCCTCCCTTCTCAACGAGACCTCCCCTGACCATTTAAAATGGAACTGCATGCATACTTTTTCCTCTTATTATTTTCATGATATTTACCTCTAAACTGCAGTGATAATTATTTACTAGGGTTAGCCTTATTTCCACTAGAATGTAAACTTCTTGAGGCAAGAAGCAATGGTTGCTTTTTATCATTTGGAACCAAACATACCTAGAACAATTCCTGCAACATGGTGGTTGCTCAGAAAGTATTTGTGGGCTGAATGGAAAAGAAGAGAGAGGGAAATGTTTATAATGGAAAATGATAAGTTACTATAAAATACTAGGTTATAAACTGATAAAATACTATGGTATTATTAAAGGTCTATTGGATTTTCATTTCCCCTGAATTATTTCTAAAATGTTTTGCCCCTCTCTAGTTCCTTTCTTTAGACAACTCCTGCCTCTGCCTTATGTTTAAACACAACCTTCGAGTGAATGCCTCCTGCTTCTGTGTCTCTCCAGGCTCCAAATGCCTACATCCTACAGCCTTATGGGCATCCCTTCTGGCTGTCCCATATGCCCTTCAGGCTCTGCTTTGCTGATCCCAAACTTCATTACCTATTTTTTAAACCTGCTTCTCATTCTGAGCCTTTTACCTGGGTTATTGTCACAGTTATTCTCTGGTGGCCAAGTACACAGCAGGAAGTCACTTAAGATTCTCATCCCTCTTCATCAGGCTCTAGGTCGCCAGGGTTATCCTGTGCCCTGGGTCTAGAAACAAAGGAAGCTGTCATCACCCCAAGGCCTGAAGAGGCAAAGGGAGGTGCCATGGAGAGTGCCAGCCTACCATTGGCACCCAGGGCTTTGCACGCAGTATCACAATCGCCTGCCTCTGTGCAGGGTGTTTCTGTACCTGTAATGCCCCTTTGTGCTTGGTCTTCTGGGCAAATTCTTACATTTCCATTCTCAGTTTAGCGGCCACTCTCTGAGGAAGGCTTACTTGACATCCTTTACTATGAGTCTCCTGTCCTTCAAGCATACCTTAGATAAAAATTTGTTGTTGAATGTATAGTATATTATATTTCAGACATGTTTGTGGCAGGAGACCCTCAATTCCTCCTGCCTCCTGCTGTTCGTGCCCTTGAGTAATTTGTCCCTTTTGAGTGTGGGCCCCTGTGACTTGTTTCTGACTGAAAGCCACAACAATGGCTTCTGTGAAGAGATTACAAATGCCTGGGACTTCTCTCTGGCTCACAGACTCTCCCTATTGTACTGGAAGCCCATGTGACAAGGAAATGAGGGGGTCCTCCAGCCCACGGCCAGCAGGAACTGAGGCCCTCAGTCCAGCTCTCAAGGAAGTGAATTCTCCCAGCAACCCCTGAGCTTGGCAGCAGATACTTCCCTGGTTGAACCTCCAGATGAAGCCGCAGCCCTGGCTGATGATACCTGGATTGAAACCTGGGGAGAAGCACAAGGACCAGTTGTGCACAGACCCAGATTTCCCATGGCTGGATTTCTGATCCACAGAAACTGTGAGGTGATAAGTGTGTGTAGTTTAAAAGGCACTGCATTTCTGCTAACTTGTTCTAGAAAAATAGATAAATCATTCAATTATTTTTATCCATTAATAAATGCATTTACTTTGCACAGTGACTGGCATTATGCTAAATTCATTTAGTCTTTACGGCTCTCCATGGCTGGTAGAGAGTATCATTGCCACATCATACGTTTAAAAAAACACTGAAGATTAGAAGACTAAGTTATTTTCTGAAGCCAAACAATTAGCAAGCACCAGAGACAAGGTTCAGGCTGCGATGATCCGCCTTTGGGCCACAGTCTTGCCCTGCCTGGGTGCCCTGCTTACTCTGCTGACCTGTCTGCCTCCATGACTCATTCTTTCCTCCTAGGCTGTGGGATCTCTGGGATACAGCTTGGGTGTACATCACTTATCTCTTGTACCAGTCACTCTCTCTGACAAACAATACGTCCACAATGGATGTTTTCTGAATGGACGTAGTTATGTTCCATCAAACCCTTTTTCTCAGTGCCCATGAATGGAAGGCAGTCAGCTGAGTGTATCTTACATGCAAGCAGGGCATCTTCCTGTTTCTGGAGGACAGAACCCTTTTATCTGGAAGAGGGCTCAGTACTTGTGGTTGTTTGATTTTTCTTGTTGATCCAGGACATGGATATAAATGGAAGGCCAGCTAGATCTCATTTTGAAGATGTATATCACTCTGTAAGGAGAATTCTGAGCCAGCCAAGTCTTGTTGAGATCAAGAGCCCACATCAATTGGTGAGGTCTGCTGTGGGGCAGCGCAGGGCACCACATACACCTGTGCTGCTTTCTCCAGGAGGTATGTGTGTGTTCTCCTCTTCCTGCTTAACACACACAGAAGCAGAGGCAGTATAGCACTGGCATCCTTCACTTCAACCAAAGTTAAACTAAAGACCTCTGAGCTTGCTCTGTGCAGAGTCCTCAAGAGAGAGGGATTTTGGCGTAGAGCCAGGGCTAAGGAATTGGAAGGAAGTTAAAACTTGTTTTGGCTTTTGTGGTGCCAAAATCTGCCTAGGGGCAATAAGCAAAGAGTTCTTTATTAAAAAGCAAATATTCAATTTAATACTTTTATGCCTATAATATCATGTTTTCATAATATCTGTAAATGACCATGGTCTCTTAACTGTAAATAGTTTTCCAACTTCAGTCCTCAGATCAGGCACTTTATTTTGCCACAAAATATCAGATTCATTGAGAGGCTGCCCTTGTGTTTGAAGAGATGATTACAGGCATGCAACTTTTCCAGTTATTTTAACCTCTCTCAATTTTTCTTCTTTCAAATAAGTTAAAAGCGTATTTCTAGCTAATGGAAGCACATCCAACATCACAATTGTTTCTGGAGGTGGGTAGAAGAGTTGAGAAGAAAGTGAAATGCTTTTATCTATAAATACCTTGAAATCAAATATGTGTTCCAAGTATATTACATTGCATTCCAAGTACATTGCATTTTTCATGCAGAAAACATCACTTTTCTGGTTGTTGCTGCTTCAGTATAATGAGTACTTTTTAAAAAGTCTGTGTAGACTTTTTAAAGCCACATTGACAAGGCTTCTGATAGTCTGAGACATTTTATTACTTTAACAGTGGATTCATTCATTCATATGCAGAGCCATACCTTAAGGTCAGCAGAAAACAGACCTTTCTCTGTGAATAACAATTTATTCTCTTGTAAATACCTTTGGCTAACATCAAAGGTCAACTGGAATTTTTTTATTGCCCAAATCATAATCTCCTTTGCTCTTCGGACCTCTCAGACTGTATATCTGGAGAACACCGAGGAAAGTAGAGATCTTGTCATTGTTTCCACAGATAGAAGGAGGTATAGAAGGAATGTATGTAGCAGGAATGATTGGTACCCACCCACATCCTCCCAAAACTCATCACCTCACATTGTGCAGCCCAGTTGCTAAGGATGCCAACTATAGGTATTCGAGACCGTTTGTCTGAAGGTCATCTTTAGTTACCTAAACCTGCTGCCCCATGGGAATGGACAGAAATGCTGGGAGTTTAAGATTCTTCAGGAGAAGCCCTCAGTCAGTGACTACGAGAAGCTGGTGGATAAATATCCTAGTTTCCCTGACCCAGGATTGGACAACTTTGAGGAATATTCTGTCTGCTTTCCCAAGATGGCTCCAGGGGACGGAGCTGCAGTTGCGTATGGCAGCAACTTGCTCAATTATGTGCCCTTTCCTTGGCCTCCTCTCCTTCCCTAATTCACTTACCTGTTTTCCTGCTGGTATTTCCTAGAGTTACCTCCCAAATGAACTGTTTACTCTTTAGTCCTTGTCTCAGAGATAATTTTAAGCCCATTTAAAGATGGCAAGTAAGTTTTTTAGTTTGTGTTAATGCTCCAAACAGTGTTTTACCAAGGCAGAGAAACAAGCAGGCAGAGAGAAAGAGAGACACATTTCATTCTACTTCTCATGGTAAATGTCTGAGGAGATGCAGAAGGTGGAGAGTTAATGAGGTATTTACTAAGCCAAGAGCAAAACCAGTTACTCTCAGGCAGTCTAAAGAGGATATGCCCGGACTTCTGGGTGATCTAAAAACATTGACCTTTTGCAAAAGTTTTATGTAAGAGCAGTGGGAGAGATAAAACCTATGAAAGAGCTGCCTTCCAAAAGAAAGAAACATGTAAATAAAAAAAACAAACCCATTATAACACTGAGCCAGATTTTTGTGTATGTCCTTTGAGACATTACTAAAATCAAGAGGTTTTTGTGAGAAACAGAAATCAATAGAAACGTTAAGTACCAGCAGTATAAGGAAGCTCTGTATGATGACATCTCTGCTCAGCTCAACAACAACAAAAGTCTTACTCAAGGTCTGAAGTGAAACGTCTCTATCAACTATGCAGCTGAACCAGATTGTAGACTTTTCTCAGAAAACTCCTACAAACTGGTCTTGATAAAAATCAGTGTTCTTATGACTCTTGATTGGTTTTATTCATTTGAGGCATCAGAATTGTAACAATTACACTAAGATAGTATTCTATTCAGCTTAGAATAAGTCTGCAACTATATTTGGAAAGAGTTTCTTCTGCTTGGAACTTTACGTAGACCTCAGTAAACCTGTGAAGAGTCATTGAGAAACGTATGCAATGTGAATTTCACATATTTCTAAAAGAATTATCTCAGAATGACATTGGCCAGTCAGTAGACTAGAAAGCTTCAGACCCTCATTTCCTCATGAAAACAACAAATAACAAAAATGTACATAGCAAAATACCTTTGTGAGAACTCTAGAAACCAGTTAAGCCATTGCAACAACCAAGCACCAGACCAGTGAAAAATCACCCTTGTAATGGTAGGAAATTTTGTCACATTTTGCTCAGACTGACCCATCTGCTCCCCTACATGGTGTCATCAGGACACTCAATTCCCAGCTCCTTCCTTGTGACGTAAAGGAAAGAATGGAACCTTCTCAAAACATTCTGGCTTCTTTGAGGATTTGTTTGAGGACTGGTGTTTGTCTCTTATCTCAAAGCATTGATGGGAACTGTGGCATAATTTGGATATTACGTTGGAGGTTATTGGGAGCAGTGTCAGGTGCTATGGCATGAGACAGCTCAAGGGAAACTTCAGGCCCACAAGCTCCTGAAGGCAAGAGATCAAAGGCAGATCAATACAGCACCTGTGGGTCCAAGAAGAAGCAGGAGTGAGAATCCTTGGGAAACTGTCATTGAAAGCAGCCACATATATATGGGAACACTGAAACAAAAGCACATAAAAAAGAATATGCATCTCAAGCAAAAGTTGGAGAGGCCCCTTAGCCTTCACACCAGGCTGGTTAGTGAAAGTCCTTCCCTGAATGGAGACAGTCCACAAAGACTGGCAGTGGTGGCTGTTTTTCAAATGTCCACATTTCAACAAAAATTTACAAGGCATACAAAACGAGAGAAAACATTGCCCATTGAAAGGAACAAAGTAAATCTCCAGAGACTGATTCGAAAGAAACATGGGCCTCTGACATACTTTAAAAAGATTTTCAAACAACCAACTTAAATATATGCAATAAGCTGAAGTAGAACATGGACAATTAGGAAAACAATGTATAAACAGAATTCAAAAAGACAGAAATTAAAAAAAACACAGTAATTCTGGAGCTGATAGATATAATAACTGAATTGAAAAATCTGCTAGAAGAGTTTGACAGCAGATAAACAGGCAGAAATAATATGTGAAATTGAAAACAGGTCATTTGAAATTATCAAGTTTGAGAAGCAAAAAGAAAAAAGAATAAAGAAAAGTAAACAGAGGCTAAGGGATTTGTGGAACACCATGAAGCAGACCAATATATGCATTATGGGGATCAAGGAAGGAAAAGAAGGAAAAGGGCAGAAATCTTGTCTGATGAAATAGTGGTTGAAAATTTCCCAAATTCAAGTAAAGAAATTGATATGCAAATATAAGAAACTCAATGAACATTTTTAGACAAATCCAAAGAGATCCATCCTGAAACACATTATAATCAAATAGTAGAAAGTCAAAGACAAAGAATCTTTAAAGCAGTAAGAGAAAAGTGACTCATTATATACAAGGGAGCCCCTACAAGATTACAAGATAATTTCTCAACAGAAACCCTGCAGGTCAGATGGCATTGGGATGATATATATAAAGCGTTGAAAGGAGGAAAATGCCAACCAAGAAAGGAACAAAATAAATACGATGTCTGGCAACATTATTCTTTAAAATAAAGGGGAAATTAAGACATTCCCACATAAACAAAAACTGGAGGATTTCATTACTACTAGGCCACCCTACAAAATTTGTTAAAGGGAATCCTTCAAATCGAAATAAAAGGATGCTAGACCATAACTGAAAGTTACATAAACATTTGAAGACCTCAGGTAAAGGTATAATAAACATATGAAAAAATAGAAAAACCTGTATTATAATTTGGTTTGTAACTCTTCTTTTAATTAGTTTATATGATTTAAAAGACAAAATCATAAAAATAAGTATAAATCTATGTTAATGGGTACACAATATGTAACAATATAACATCAGTAACATAAAAGGGGACAGAATTGTAAAGGAGCAGAATTTTTGTGTGTGATTGTAGGTAAGTTCTTATCAGTTTAAAACAGGTGGTTATAACTTAGGATGTTTTATGTAATCCCCATGATAACCAAAAGCGATACATTGACAGAATGGATATAAAAAGAGGACATCCAAGCATATGTTTTATATAAGAGTCGTAGTTTACATCTAAGAAGATACGTATGTTGAAAGTGAAAAATAGAAAAAAAATATTCCATGCAAATATTAACCAAAAGAGAGCTGAGGGGTTATACTGATATTAGATAAAATAGACTTTAATTAAAAAGTATTGCAAGAGACAAAGGAAATTGTATAATGATAATAGGATCAATTCTCCAAGATGTTACAACAATTAGAAGTATGCATGTGTGTGTTTGTGTGTGTGCACATGCATGAGTGCATGAGTTTGTGCAGCAAATGTCAGAATTCCTAAATATATAAAGCAAACGCTGACAGAATTGAAGTTAGAAATAGACAGCTCAACAATAATGGTAGGAGGCTTCAATACCCTTACTTTCAATAATGGGAAAAATCCACCAGACAGAAGATCAGTAAGGAAATAGAGGACTTGAACAACGTATAGACCAATGGTACCTAACAGAGATAGATATCACAGCCCACCTAAAAACAGGAGAAGACACTTTTTTTTCAAATGCACGTAGAATATTCTATTCTCCAGGATAGACCATATGTTAGGCCACAAAACAAATAAGTTGAAAAATAATGAAATCATACAGTGTATCTTTTCTGATTGAGTTGGAACTAACAAAAAGAAAACAGAAAAAACATTAAATTGTGGAAATCAAACAATCCAATCTGAAATAACCAATGAATCAAAGAGGAAGTCACAACAGAAATTAGGAAATATTTTGAGGCAAATAAAAATAAAAATACAGTATATCAAAATTTATGGGATGCAGCAAAAGCAGTGCTAATGAAGAAAATGTATCACAGTTAATGCCCATATTAAAAAATAAGATTTCAAATTAATAATCTAACTGTAAGCCTTAAAGTACTATCAAAAGAAAGCAAAACAAATCCAAAGCTAGTAGAAGAAAAAAGTAGATTATAAAAGATAAGTTTTTATAAGATTATAAAAGATAAGTTTTTATTCTCTACTTTTAGAGAATAAAAAAGCAATTCAGAAAAATTACTTCTTTGTAAATATTGATTCCTTGTAAAGATCAACAAAATGGATATAGCTTTGGTTATATTCTTTAAGAAAAAAAAAAGAGAAGACTCAAACAATTAAAATCAGAAAATTACAAAAGAATGTAATGAACAATTGTATATCACCTAATTGGATAACCTACTTGAAATTATAAGTTCCTAGAAAAAACCTAACCATGACTGAATAAAGTGAAAAACAAAAATTCTGAACAGATCTGTAAATAGTAATGAGATTGACTCAGAAATCAAAAACCACTCCACAAAGAAAACTTCATGACCAGATGGCTTCACTGGTAAATTCTGTCAAAATTTTAAAGAACTCACACCACTGTGCCTCAAACTCTTCCAAAAAATTGAAGAGGAAGAAACACTTCCAAACTCATTTTATAAGGCCAGTATTACCCTGATGCCAAAGACGAAGACACAACCAGAAAAGGAAACTATAGACCAGTATCCCTTATGCATAGTGATGCAAAAATCCTCAACAATGTACCAGCAAACCAAATTCAACAACCCATTCAAAGGATTGTGCATCATGAGCAAGTGGAATTTACTCCTACATGCAAGGATGGTTCAATATATGAAAATCAACAAATGTAATACACCAAATTAACAGAATGAAGGGAAAAAACACATGATTATCTTAGCTGGGCATGGTGGCTCACGCCTGTAATCTCAGTACTTTGGGAGGCCAAAGTGGGCAGATCACAAGGTCAGGAGTTCTAGACCACCATGACCAATATGGTGAAATCCTGTATCTACTAAAAATACAAAAATTAACCAGGCATGGTGGCACGGTCCTATAGTCCCAGCTACTCAGGAGGCTGAGGCAGAAGAAACACTTGAACCTGGGAGGTAGAGGTTGCAGTGAGTGAAGATCACACCACTGCACTCCAGCCTGGGTGACAGAGTGAGACTCCATTTCAAAAAACAAACAAACAAAAAACAACACACATAATTATCTTAATTGATGGAGAAAAAGCATTTGACAAAATTCAATATTTTTTTCATGATTAAATAACTCAACAAACTAGAAACAGAAGGAAATTAGTTGAACGTAATAAAGGCCATATGTGAAAAGCCCACAGCTAAAATAGTACTCAGCAATGAAAGACTGAAGTTTCTTCCTCCAAGATAAGAAACAGGACAAGGATGGCAGGATGGAGGGGCACTGAGTGGGCGCTGAGTCTCCCTTTTGTTTTAGTGGAAGATTTCATTGGTCGATTTTAGAGCCTAGGTTGGAAAGAGACTGGGGAGTCACACGTATACATGGTCATTGGGTGATGCAGCATCCAAACCCTCCTGGTTCTTGTGTGGGCAGCTCAGTCGCTGCTTTTCCATCTTTCTTCCAAATTCCAAGAATACTTAATGGAAACCTACTTTATACCTTATTATTTGCTGCGTTTTATTTTTCCTATAATTTATTTACTAGATTTTAAGCTGCCTTAGAGCAAGATTTGTATCTTGTACTTATTTTATATCCCTCCCCCTGCCATGTCCAGCTCAGTGCTGGCCACCCAGGAAGAGCTAACAGATTTCTTTTGCCTGCCAAATGAGCCTCATATTTCTGAAAAGAAATGACCCACTGAGCCTAAAACACTGGACCCTGAAAAAATAAATTCATAAAATTTTTGAAATGGAATAAAAATTGGAATTCCAAAAAGGAAATAAAATGAGACAGTAAGAACTAAGAGTGAGTAGGAAGTGTAAAAGAAGTTGGAAGATATAGAACCTCAAATATTTTTAGAGGAAATAAATTTGAATGTCTTTAAAAACACCCTATTAAAATGTATATAGATACTCAGAGTATACATAAAAAGTAAAATCCAGTGCTTCACTATAAGCCAAAAGCTTTGCTATTTGTAATATAAACGAAAAGTAATAAAAAGAATGACAGGCACAATGTATTGAGTGCTTACTATACACTAGGCATTTTCCCACACACTTTCACATGCACTATCTCAACAGAAACACAGTCAGATAGATAAATGTCCACAGCAATGCCTTGGAGGATTAGATAATTAGATTCCAGAAGCCTCTCTGTTAACCACTATATTATTTTTAAATAGAAATAAGTTTAGAAATTGAACAAAGAAATTTAAAGGATGGACAAAGAAAATACCACAAAAAGAAAACAGCGACATCAATATTGCTATCACACAAGGTATCGTTTCAAGTGAAAGGTAAAATCTGGAGAGAAGAGATCCAAGATGGCCGATTAACAACAGCTCAGGATTGTAGCTCCCAGTGAAAGCGCAGAGAGCGAGGGGACGCGGCACTTTCAGACGAATTTTTGTTGCCCACAGACTAGGAGATTCCCCGCAGAGGAGCCACACGGGTCGCCAGCGCGACTTTTTTGGCCGGCGCGGCTATTTTGCCGGCGCCCCAGCACGGCGCTTCTCGGCGCGGAGTATACGGGACGACTCCGGCTCGGCTGGTCCCGTCCCCACAAGGAGAACAGCAAT